>CAMZMU010000107.1:113920653-114066139 GCA_947311845.1 Poa pratensis | reverse complement strand
TTGACGAGGGAATATCTCCCCGGCAACAGCACCAGAAACAATGCTTGTACGTCACACGTCAGTTGGGAACCCAAGAGGAAGGTATGATGAGTGCAGCAGCAAGTTTTCCCTCAGTATGAAACCAAGGTTTATCGAACCAGTAGGAAAACGAGGTTGCTTCGAAGGTGTTGGTGAAGGAGTGTAGTGCGGCGCAACACCAGGGATTCCGGTGCCAACGTGGAACCTGCACAACACATCAAATTACTTTGCCCCAACTTAACAGTGAGGTTGTCAATCTCACCGGCTTGCTGAAACAAAGGGTTAAACGTATCGAATGGAAATGATGTTTGTTTGCATAAAACAGTAGAGAACAATGATTGCAGTAGATTGTATTTCAGATGTAAAAGAATGGACCGGGGTCCACAGTTCACTAGTGGTGTCTCTCCAATAAGATAACTAACATGCTGGGTAAACAAATTACAGCTGGGCAATTGACAATTGATAAGTGCATATAACATGCATGTGTGAGTTGTGGTGTCTACTATGAGATTCATTTGGGCATTACGACAAAGTACATAGACCGCTATCCAGCATGCATCTATGCCTAAATAGTCCACTTTCCGGTTAACATCCGTACCCCTTCCAGTATTAAGTTGCAAGCAACAGACAATTGCATTAAGTAATGTGCGTAATGTAAACAATACATTCATCCTTGAATAAAGCATTGCTGTTTTACCCCTAGTGGCAACAACACATCTACAACCTTAGAACTTGCTGTCACTATCCCAGGTTAAATAGAGGTTGAACCCAACTATCATGCATAAATACCCCCTCTTGGAGTCACAAGTATTCACTTGGCCAAGGCTTCAACAAGTAACGGAGAGCATGCAAGATCACAAATGACATAGACATGATAATATAATATTCAGCTCCACATAGGTATCAATATAAGTCAGATCCCAGCAAACACAACATGTAGCATTACAATAAGATGATCTTGATCATGATAGGCAGCTCACAAGATCTAAACATGATGGCACAAGTGGAGAAGACAACCATCTAGCTACTGCTATGGACCCATAGTCCAAGGATGAACTACTCACGCATCACTCCGGAGGCGGGCATGGCGATGTAGAGCCCTCCGGTGATGATTCCCCTCTCCGGCAGGGTGCCGGGAAGAGCTTCAGAACCCCCCGAGTTAGGGTTGACGACGGCGGCGGCAGCGAATATGTTCTGGATGAAAGGCTCGGTGTTTTAGGGTTTTCACGTCTCGGGG
Organism: Poa pratensis; assembly: GCA_947311845.1. NCBI lineage: Eukaryota > Viridiplantae > Streptophyta > Magnoliopsida > Poales > Poaceae > Poa > Poa pratensis. The sequence goes on along the minus strand of CAMZMU010000107.1, from coordinate 114,064,884 downwards.
AATAAATAGGCGAAGGGGCGATGTCGGCGGACCCCCGAGGGGCCCAAACCACAGGCGGCGGCGGGTGGGGCCGCGCGCCAGGTGGTTTGGCCACCTCGTGGCTTCTTCGTCTCTCCTTCGGACTCCGTGTACGTTGGAAAAATAGGGACTTGGCCTTTTGTTTCGTGCAATTCCGAGAATATTTCCAGAAGTAACTTTCTGAAACCAAAAACAGCAGAAAACAGGGAACTGGCACTGTGGCATCTTGTTAATAGGTTAGTCCCAGAAAATGCATAAAAGTGATTGAAGTGTATATAAAACATGTAGCAAATGGTATAATATAAGCATGGAACAGCAGAAATTATGGATACGTTGGAGACGTATCAAGCATCCCCAAGCTTAGTTCTACTCGTCCTCGAGTAGGTAAAACGATAACAACAAATAATTTCTGAGGAGACATGCTTTCACACAATCTTGATCAATATATTGCAAGGCTCATGTCATGAATGAAGTGACTCAAAGCAATGTCTATAGTTTGCTAACAAATAGATAAAGAGTAAACAATGAATCATATAAGCAAAAACTTTTCATGAATAGTACTTTCAAGACAAGCATCAAAAAGTTTTGCATAAGAGGTAACTCATAAAGCAATAGATTCAAAGTAAAAGGCATTGAAGCAACACAAAGGATGATTAAGTTTCAGCATTTGCTTTCAACTTGTAACATGTATATCTCATGGATAGTTGTCAACATAAAGCAATATAACAAGTGCAATAAGTAAACATGTAAGAATCAATGCACACAAAGTTGACACAAGTGTTTGCTTCTAAGATAGAAAGGAGTAGGTAAACTGACTCAACATAAAGTAAAAGATAGGCCCTTCGCAGAGGGAAGCAGGGATTAAATCATGTGCTAGAGCTTTTTAAGTTTTCGAAAGCATATAGAGAGCACAAAATAAGTATTTGAGAGGTGTTTGTTGTTGTCAACGAATGGTAGTGGGCACTCTAACCCCCTTGTCAACCAGACTTTCAAGAGCGGCTCCCATGAAGGACGTTATCTCTACCAGCAAGGTAGATCATCCCTCTTCTCTTTTGTTTACACATGTATTTTAGTTTCTTTATAGATGACACTCCTCCCAACCTTTTGCTTACACAAGCCATGGCTAACCGAATCCTCGGGTGCCTTCCAACATTCACATACCATGGAGGAGTGTCTATTTGCAAATTAAGTTGCTTACTGATAAATCAGGGCAAAACATGTGAAGAGAATTATTAATGAAAGTTGTAATTAATTGGGGCTGGGCACCCCGTTGCCAGCTCTTTTTGCAAATTATTGGATAAGCGGATGTATATGCCACTAGTCCATTGGTGAAAGTCTGTCAGAAGTAAATGACAAGATTGAAAGATAAAACACCACATACTTCCTCATGAGCTATAAAACATTGACACAAATAAGGAGTAATAAAGTTTTGAATAGTTTAAAGGTAGCACATGAAATATTTACTTGGAATGGCAGGAAATACCACATAGTAGGTAGGTATGGTGGACACAAATGGCATGGGTTTTGGCTCAAGTTTTGGATGCACGAGAAGCATTCCCTCTCAGTACAGAGTTTAGGCTAGCAAGGTTGTTTGAAGCAAACACAAGTAAAACCGGTACAGCAAGAATCACATAAAAACATATTGCAAGTATTATAAGACTCTACACTGTCTTCCTTGTTGCTCAAACATTTTACCAGAAAATATCTAGACCTTAGAGAGAACAAATATGCATCCCAAGTCTCAACAAGCTCTACGGTAGTTCTCCACTACTAGGCTTTAACTACATGATGCAAGAGCTTAAACATGATCTACTTGAGAGCTCAAAACAATTGCAAAGTATCAAATCGAAACAAGACAATGATCTACAAGAATGCATATGTCTTTTCCAATACCAACTACTACATGTAGCATTTTCTTTCTTCCAAACAAACACCAATCAATTTATTTAAACATAAACTCTCCAAATGATAATATAATGCAGCAAGAGAGTATTTATAAACAAATGCTAACAGCTCGAAGAGATGCATGAAAAACAGGAGCTAAAAGCACTGCAGTAGCTAGTTAAGAATACTCAACAAATATAAGTGAAGAACATGAGTATTCATATGAAAAAGCGGAGCGTGTCTCTCTCCCACACAAGGATTGCTAGGATCCGAATTTATTCAAACAAAAACAAAATAAAAGCACACAGACGCTCCAAGTAAAGCGCATAAGATGTGAAAGAATTAAAATATAGTTTCACTAGAGATGACCTGATAAGTTGTTGATGAAGAAGGGGATGCCTTGGGCATCCAAGCTTAGATGAAAACTTCCTTCACACCAAACTCAAGACAGTTCTCATTAGAGGGTTAGTGCATAATCAAAAATTCTCATATTCTGTAATGATACAATCAATCCCAAAGCTTCTGGACATTAGCTACAGCCACCAATGCTTTGTGGAGCAAAGAAATCCACACAAACACAGTAAAAGAGCGAATGCAAAACAAAAGGCAGAATCTGTCAAAAACAGAACAGTCTGGAATGACGAATTTTTTCGAGGCACTTAAGTTGCTCAGATGGATCTGGCCTAAAATAATGAAAGTTGCGTACATATCTCAGGAATATGCGTGATTTTTTCAGAATTTTTTGAATTTTCTACAGGGAGATAAGCTCAAATCCGTGACAGCTAAAAATCTGTCACTGCGCAGAAATCCAAATCTTGCATCAACTTTCAATATAGAACTTTACTTGGCACAACATTGCGATAAAATAAAGATACAAAGGAGTTGCTACAGAAGTAACAAAACTCCTTGACTCAAAGAAAACAAAAATAACAGCAAATAAAAACGATGGGTTGTCTCCCATAAGCGCTTTTCTTTAACGCCTTTCAGCTAGGCGCAGAAAGTGAAAATCAAGTGTTATCAAGAGAAGAAGCATCAACATCATAACTTGCTCTAACAATAGAGTCAAAAGGTAACTTCATTCTCTTCCTAGGGAAGTGTTCCATACCTTTCTTGAGAGGAAATTGGTACCTTATATTACCTTCTTTCATATCAATGATGGCACCAACAGTTCGAAGAAAAGGTCTTCCCAAAACAATAGGACAAGATGCATTGCATTCAATATCCATAACAATAAAATCAACGGGGACAAGGTTATTGTTTACTGTAATAAAAACATCATTAACTCGCCCCAAAGGTTTCTTCATAGCATTATCAGCGAGAAAAACATCCAAATAACAATGTTCCAAAGGTGGCAAATCAAGAATATCATAAAGCTTCTTGGGCAAAACGAAATACTTGCACCAAGATCACACAAGGCATTGCAATCAAAATCATTCACCTTTACCTTAATGATGGGTTCCCAACCATCTTCTAATTTCCTAGGAATAGAAGCTTTAAGTTTCAACTTCTCCTCCCTAGCTTGCAAAAGAGCATTTGTAATATGCTTTGTAAAAGCCAAATTAATAGTGCTAGCATTGGGACTTCTAGCTAATTTTTGCAAGAACATAATAACTTCAGAGATGTTACAATCATCAAAATCAAAATCATTATTGTCAATGGTGGTGGAACCATTGTCTCCAATAGTTTGAAAAATTTCAGCACTTTTATCAGAAAAAGTTTCAGCAGTTTTAGGCAATTTCAAACGCTTTGCAGAAGTAGTAGAGACATTACCAACACCAATAACATTACCATCAATAGTAGGAGGCTTACTAGCATGTAAAACATTAGCATTACTAGTGGTGGTGATAGTACAAACTCTAACTATACTATTCTCTTTTTCAAGTTCTTCCTCTTTTTCCCACCTAGCATGCAATTCAGCCAACATCCTAATATTATTATCAATTCGAACTTGGATGGCATTTGCTGTAGCAAATGACTTAGTATCTTTAACTTCATTAGGCATAACTTTCAGTTTTAGAATTTCAACATCATGAGCAAGACTATCAACTTTAGAGCAAGATCATCAATTTTTTCAAACTTTTCCTCAACAGTTTTATTGAAAGCTTTTTGTGTGCTAATAAATTCTTTAAGCATAGCTTCAAGATCAGAGGACACACTTCTATTGTTGCTGTAGGAATTACCATAAGAATTGCCATAACCATTTGAAGGATAAGGCTTATAGTTGTTGCTACCAAAATTATTCCTATAAGCATTGTTGTTGAAGTTGTTGTTTTTAATGAAGTTTACATCAACATGCTCTTCTTGAGCAACCAATGAAGCTAAAGGAACATTATTAGGATCAACATGAGATCTACCATTCACAAGCATAGACATAATAGCATCAATCTTATCACTCAAAGAGGAGGTTTCTTCAACAGAATTTACCTTCTTACCTTGAGGAGCTCTTTCGGTGTGCCATTCGGAATAGTTGATCATCATATCATCAAGTAGCTTTGTTGCTGCACCTAAAGTGATGGACATAAAGGTTCCTCCAGAGGCTGAATCCAATAAGTTCCTTGAGGAAAAATTTAATCCTGCATAAAAGGTTTGGATGATCATCCAAGTAGTCAGTCCATGAGTGGGACAATTCTTCACCAAAGATTTCATTCTTTCCCAAGCTTGAGCAACATGTTCATTATCAAGTTGTTTAAAATTCATAATGCTACTTCTCAAGGATATAATCTTAGCAGGAGGATAATATTTCCCTATGAAAGCATCTTTGCATTTTGTCCAAGAATCAATACTATTTCTAGGCAAAGAAAGCAACCATTCTTTAGCTCTTCCTCTCAAGGAGAAAGGAAAAAGTTTCAGTTTTATAATATCCCCATCCATATCCTTATACTTTTGCATTTCACAAAGTTCAACAAAGTTATTAAGATGGGCAGCAGCATCATCAGTACTAACACCAGAAAATTGCTCTTTCATAACAAGATTTAATAGAGCAGGTTTAATTTCATAAAATTCTGCTGTAGAAGCAGGTGGAGCAATAGGAGTGCATATGAAATCATTGTTGTTTGTGCTAGTGAAGTCACACAACTTAGTGTTCTCAGGAGTACTCATTTTGAAAAACAAAATCAAACGAATTAAACAAGTAACTAATTTTTTTGTGTTTTTGATAAAGAGAGCAAACAAGACTAAATAAAAATAAACTAAGCAAGACAAATAACAAAGTAAAGAGATTGGGTGTGAGAGACTCCCCTTGCAGAAGCAATTCGGTTTTCCCCGGCAACGGCGCCAGAAAACGTGTTGCTGCGCTAGTTGACGAGGGAATATCTCCCCGGCAACAGCCAAAACATGCTTGTACGTCACACGTCAGTTGGGAACCCCAAGAGGAAGGTATGATGAGTGCAGCAGCAAGTTTTCCCTCAGTATGAAACCAAGGTTTAATCGAACCAGTAGGAAAACGAGGTTTGCTTCGAAGGTGTTGGTGAAGGAGTGTAGTGCGGCGCAACACCAGGGATTCCGGTGCCAACGTGGAACCTGCACAACACAATCAAATTACTTTGCCCCAACTTAACAGTGAGGTTGTCAATCTCACCGGCTTGCTGAAAACAAAGGGTTAAACGTATCGAATGGAAAATGATGTTTGTTTGCATAAAACAGTAGAGAACAATGATTGCAGTAGATTGTATTTCAGATGTAAAAGAATGGACCGGGGTCCACAGTTCACTAGTGGTGTCTCTCCAATAAGATAACTAACATGCTGGGTAAACAAATTACAGCTGGGCAATTGACAATTGATAAGTGCATATAACATGCATGTGTGAGTGTGGTGTCTACTATGAGATTCATTTGGGCATTACGACAAAGTACATAGACCGCTATCCAGCATGCATCTATGCCTAAATAGTCCACTTTCCGGTTAACATCCGTACCCCTTCCAGTATTAAGTTGCAAGCAACAGACAATTGCATTAAGTAATGTGCGTAATGTAAACAATACATTCATCCTTGAATAAAGCATTGCTGTTTTACCCCTAGTGGCAACAACACATCTACAACCTTAGAACTTGCTGTCACTATCCCAGGTTAAATAGAGGTTGAACCCAACTATCATGCATAAATACCCCCTCTTGGAGTACAAGTATTCACTTGGCCAAGGCTTCAACAAGTAACGGAGAGCATGCAAGATCACAAATGACATAGACATGATAATATAATATTCAGCTCCACATAGGTATCAATATAAGTCAGATCCCAGCAAACACAACATGTAGCATTACAATAAGATGATCTTGATCATGATAGGCAGCTCACAAGATCTAAACATGATGGCACAAGTGGAGAAGACAACCATCTAGCTACTGCTATGGACCCATAGTCCAAGGATGAACTACTCACGCATCACTCCGGAGGCGGGCATGGCGATGTAGAGCCCTCCGGTGATGATTCCCCTCTCCGGCAGGGTGCCGGGAAGAGCTTCAGAACCCCCCGAGTTAGGGTTGACGACGGCGGCGGCAGCGAATATGTTCTGGATGAAAGGCTCGGTGTTTTAGGGTTTTCACGTCTCGGGGAATAAATAGGCGAAGGGGCGATGTCGGCGGACCCCCGAGGGGCCCAAACCACAGGCTGGCGCGGGTGGGCCGCGCCGCCAGGTGGTTTGGCCACCTCGTGGCTCTTCGTCTCTCCTTCGGACTCCGTGTACGTGTGGAAAAATAGGGACTGGCCTTTTGTTTCGTGCAATTCCGAGAATATTTCCAGAAGTAACTTTCTGAAACCAAAAACAGCAGAAAACAGGGAACTGGCACTGTGGCATCTTGTTAATAGGTTAGTCCCAGAAAATGCATAAAAGTGATATGAAGTGTATATAAAACATGTAGCAAATGGTATAATATAAGCATGGAACAGCAGAAATTATGGATACGTTGGAGACGTATCAGGTACCCGAAGGGTTTTGGCCCGAGGTAGAAGAAGGACAGATCCTGACCCAGAGGAGATCACCTTCCTCTCTACCTTCGCAGCCCTAATCTAGTCTTGCTCTGGCTCTAGCTGGTGCTCAGCCTTGGTTTCACCTTGTTCTATCCTCTTTTTCTCCTCTCCTCCCGTGCCTTGGTCCTCCTTTTATAGGCTAAGGGGTTGCCACAGGGTCACGTGAGCAGCATGAGGGACCTTCGGGGTGAAGGGCCCTCCTCTTCTAGTTTAGGGGGAGACGTGGCCTCTCCTCAGCCTAGCGTCTCCTTTGGGTTAGGTGGGAGCGTCCGCCTTGGGGTGGACAGGCGCTGACACCACCACGGGACGTGCTTCCCGCCCGCGCTGCCTTCATCTTGCTGCCCAAGTCTTCCGTGGTGAGGTGGAGTGCTTATCCACAGGGACGTAGAGTAGTACCCGAGAGGGAGCCTGGCCTCCTGCCGGGAACTCGGGCTCTCGGGTCCTTCCTGGCCTTCTTGCTTGATTCGGGGACCCGGAAGGTCCCCAGGACCGGAGCCCTTAGTCGACGTAGGCCATGCATGTCTTGACGGTGAACCCGCCAGCTTGACTTGAGTCTTGGTCTTGTCCATCTTCATCTTGGGCCCACATGGGGTGGACCCACTTTGGCAGTACTAGGGGAACCTCATGTTCCACTGTTGCGACAGGTAGTGGTATAATGAAAAAACTTGCATAATCTTGTAGATTATTGAACTTTGATAACCTGATTCTTTGCAAACATTTTGAGATATTTAGATGGTAAAGCTTCCTGGTTAATTAAGTTAATATCATTAGTGGATTGTTTGTCTTTAACCTTGTACCGTACTACAAACTCTACTAAAATTGTTGAAGGTGTAGTTGGACTTGATAGCTTTCCATGTCTAAAGGTGATTCGTAATAACTGAGTTGTGCTGAAGGTCGAGGGATCTAGCGGGGTACTTGTGCCGCCGTGAACGGCCCTTCTTGGAGTGAATTTTAATCATGCTCTTAATGTTGAACCTGCTAGTTGTTTGCAATAAGCTTGTGAGTTCTTTTTGACTAATGTAAGCTACAGTTTTTGGCACTTCCACCATCCAAATTTGCTAGCCTCTTCGGTGTTGTGCATTGCCTTCTGCTCACATTGAGAGTTGTGCATACTTCTCCAGTACATCCAAACCCGTGGGAGGACTTTCTCTTTTTCTCCTACACATAAGCCCATACATCTTCCTCAAAACAGCCACCATACCTACCTACCACAGCATTTCCATAGCTGTTCCGAGATATATTGCCATGCAACTTCCATCTTACATTACATGACTTCTTGTCATTTATCATTTATATATTGCTTTGCATGATTCTATACAGCTGATGTGTGGTTTACCCATGTTACGCTAGATCATTGCATATCCTGCTACACTGGCAGAGGCATACAATTTCATACATCATGTTTTTGTTCATTATGAGTTATTTGTACCAAAAAGTGTGTTGTCATATTAGAATGTTGCCCCTAAAAGTGAAAAGAGCCATGGAGGCCATCGAAAAGAGAAACATAAAAAGAAAAAAAATAGAAAAAAAAATAAAGAAAAAGGGGGCAATATTACTATCATTTATCCACACTTGTGCTCATGTTTTAGCACCTGCAATATTCATAGTCATCATTTGTGCTCATGTTTAGCACCTATACTCCATGTGAGAGAGTTTTCATGTTTTACTAGTATAACTATGTGGGGAATTTACACTATAGAACTTGGGTTGTATATTCCAATGATGAGCTTCCTCAAAAGTGCTCTAGGTCTTCGTGAGCAACCAAGTTGGATGCACCCCCACTAGTTCCATTGGAGAGCTTTCATACACATACAGCTCTATGTGCATCCGTTGCATGGCAATCACTACTCCTTACATAGCTTCGATTATAAGACTTCCTCTTGTCTAATGATCACTTATTTCTTCCTTTGGCCTTCCAAACCCCCATTAATGTTCTCTTAGCCATAACATCCTGGTGCCAATACCAAATGCTTACGCTCACCGTTGAGTAGGCTTCGAAAACAGTTGATTCATGACGTTCATGTTTATTTTTACTTGACTGAATTCTTCTATGTTATGAAAAATTGCTTGATGCTTGGAATTGAAGGATAGAACTCCTACATCGGATACTTAAAACATCTTTAATGAACCTTGTACGGTTTCATGTCTTTAAAGCAATAGTTCATGAAAACTTTTAGCTTGTTTAACTAACTTGCTTTATTATCTCTTATTTAATATCAATTATAGACATTTGCTTTGAATGATTTGATCTCAGTTCACATGCCTTACATCGTTATTAGATCAAGATTATGTTGGTAGCATGTCACTTTAGAAATTATTTTGTTTTTATCGTTTACCTACTCGAGGACGAGTAGGAACTAAGCTTGGGGATGCTTGATATGTCTCAAACGTATCTATAATTTCTGATATTTCATGCTTGTTTTATATATCAATGTCACATGTTTTATATGCATTATATATCATTATTATACATTTTCTGGGACTAACCTATTAACAAGATGCCACAGTGTCAGTTCCTGTTTTCTGCTGTTTTTGTCTCCAGAAAAGCTGTTCTGGAAATATTCTTGGAATTGGACGAAACAAAAAGCGAAGTTCCTATTTTTCCGACACGTACACGAAGTCCGAAGGAGAGACAAAGGGGGGCACCGAGGCTCCCTCCCCATACCACGGCGCGGGTGGCCCCTGGCGCGCCGCCATGTGGGGAGGAGCCCTCGGGCCTCCACCGACCATCGTCCTTTCGCCTATTTATTGCCCCTTACGCAAAAACCCTAAAATAATCAGTCATATTCCAGAAAGGGTTCCACAGCGCCGCCGCCATCGAAGACAAGTTTCGGGGGTCAGAAGTTCCTGTTCCGGCACCCTGCCGGGACGGGGATTGACCCCCGGAGCCATCTTCATCGACTCCACCGCCTCCACTTCGACTCCATGATGGTTTGTGAGTAGTTCCCCATGGACTACGGGTTCTAGCTGTAGCTAGTTGGTACTCTCTCTCCCATGCACTTTAATACAATGATCTCATGAGCTGCCTTACATGATTGAGATCCATCTGATGTAATCGGTGTTGTGTTTGTTGGGATCCGATGAATTGTTACATTATGATCAGTCTATCTATAAGTTTGTGAAGTTATTGTTGCTGCAATCTTGTTGTGTTTAATGCTTGTCACTAGTGCACGAGTGGCATGATCTTAGATTTAAGCTCTATAATTATTGCTTAGATTGTATCTACAAGTTGTTTGCACATGTCTCTGTCCGGAACCCGAGGCCCCAGAGTGACAACAACTGGGATAACTGGAGGGGATGGTTTAGATATGAGGATCACATGTTTTCACTAAGTGCTAATGCTTTGCTCCGGTGCTCTATTAAAAGGAGTACCTTAATTACTAGTAGATTCCATTGCGAGTTTGCAAGTTTCTCATGCGAGTTTCTCATTGCGAGTACGTACGACTATATATGGAAAACATGCCTACGTATGATTAATAGACTGGATGTTCTATCAATTGCCCAACTGTAATTTGTTTACCCAACACTTGTTATTGGAGAGTTACCACTAGTGTAGATAGCTGGGAACCCCGGTCCATCTGTCATCATCAAATACTCATTCGGTCATATATGCCATTAGAAGTAGTATCAACTATTTTCTGGTGCCATTGCCTCTGTGTTACTGCTGCTACTGCTGTGTTACTATTACTCTTGCTCTCATATTACTGCTGCTTTCACATCACCCCTGTTACTAGTGCTTTTTCCAGGTGCAGCTAAATTGACAACTCCGCTGTTAAGGCTTATAAGTATTCTTTGTCTCCCCTTGTGTCGAATCAATAAATTTGGGTTTTACTTCACTCGAAGACTGTTGCGATCCCCTATACTTGTGGGTTATCACACGTGGGAGACAGCAGCTCGGTGATTTCTTCGCAGGGTCAGCCGTATTGGAAATCATGGCGCCGCAGGGTACCAGATTGAAGTGCAAAAGTTCGACGGAACTGGAAACTTTGCGTTATGGCAGACAAGGGTGAAGGATTTGTTGGCACAACAGGGATGCTTGAAGGCGTTGCAGGATAGCAAGCCAGCTAAGATGGATGATGATGACTGGGAGGAGTTACAGATTCAAGCAGCCGGAACCATACGGTTGTGTTTATCGGACCAGGTCATGTATCATGTGATGGATGAGAATTCGCCGAAGAAGGTTTGGGAGAAGTTTGAGAGTCAGTTTATGTCCAAGACTGCAACGACCAAGGTGTATTTGAAGCAAATGTTATATAGGCTGAAGATGCAGGAGGGGTCGGATTTTGTGGAGCACATGAATGCTTTTAATCAGGTTGTCACGGATCTAGCACGTCTGAGTGTGAAGATTGACAACGAGGATAGGGTGATTCTTCTTTTATGTTCGTTGCCACAGTCCTATGAGCATTTGATCACTACGTTGACCTACGGCAAGGAGACCATCAAGGTTGAGGATGTCACTGCGGCGTTATTGTCCTATGATATGAGGAAGAAGAACACTGCAGAGGAAGTCACTCATGGTGAAGGTTTTCTGGTCAATGGTGCGCAAGGCAAGAAAGGATACGAGGCATGGAAGAATAAGAAAAAGAAGGTGCAATGCCACAAGTGCAAGCAGTGGGGACATATCAAGAAGGACTGTCCAGATCTCAGTAGTGGGTCAAGTGCTAATGTAACTACTCATGGAGATGGCTCGGACGACAGTGGTGATGTTATGTTAGTGTCAGACAGACGGTCAACCAAAGGTGAAGCGTGGATGTTGGATTCAGTTAGCTCTTTTCATGCGACACCCAATAGGAGTGGTTCTCTTCGTATAAGTCGGGTGAGCTTGATACAGCCTACGTGGGCGATGACACGGGCCACCGTGTTGCTGGAGTAGGCGACATCAAAATCAAGATGTTTGACGGAGAAGAGCGGGTGCTTCAGGAAGTCAGGCATGTGCCAGGGCTAAGAAGGAATCTAATTTCGCTTGGAGTTCTCCATGATGGATGTATGGTATTCCGTTGTGATCGGGATAGGAAGACCATGAGAATCATGGAGGATAAGGTGACTGTGATGACGGGAGAGAGGACGGCGTCGCATCTTTACAAGTTGCGAGGGAGCACTATTGCAGGTGGAGCCATGGTGAGTGGAGTTGCAGGGTAGCAGCTGTGTTCCACAGAGGCGGCGGGTCTACGGCAGACACGTCGGGTAGCTCTCGGTAAGCTACAAAGAAGAAAACCCAAGTCCGGAGTACATGGAAGTTTGACGCTTGGACAAGCTCAAGGTGGTGGAGAATATTCGCCAAGGTGGAGTGTTGTTTTTGTGTCAAATATTATGTACGAGTAGGGTTACGTGGACTTGGTGTTGTAATAGGTGTGGACAGGGTACGGTAGTGTTAGTGTCGAACACGTGTATCCTAGGGCCTCTCATATAATGAGGAGGCACCACATGTTGTAACCCATGGCGACTTGATAGCAGCAGGCGCGCAAGGGGAGCCGGCGGCTTGTGCCGGCGACCAAGGCGGCCGGTGCAGCGGTATCGTGGGGGGGAGCGCCCATAGTCATGCCCCGCGGATGTAGGCGAGGTCGCCGAACTGCGTGAACAAATCTCGGTGTCATCGTCATGCTGTGATTGCTTGTCTCTTGGTAGATCAATTAGGCGCCTACGATTCACAACAGTACGAGCACGCACGCCCATGCAAGGTCAGCGGGCACAACATCCACGAACCTGATCGGATCGATGCAGCGCTTGAGCATGGCAGGCAGCTCGGCACGTAGCGCGTCCACCTCCTTGCGGCGCTCGACGACGAAGGCGAGGGAGCCCGCAGAGTCCATGCTGGCGCAGAGCGCCGCGAGGGCCCTTTGCGTACGACCTGGGAGAGAAGGAGCCGCTGTCCCGGCCCCGTTTGTTGGTGAGGGATTCGAGGCGGGAGAGCGCGAGCGAGACGGAGGCGTCAAGGGAGAGCTTGCGGCGGTGGAGAGCGTCGAGCTTGCAGGAAGCACGGGCACGACGCCGCGGCGCCTGGAGCGGAGCGAATCCGGAGCCCGTCGGTCGCCAATGGCAGACAGCGCAGCGGGAGGCTGGGGCCGGCGTCGGGGCGGAGCTCCATGTCCGGCGAGCGCGTCGACCTGTGGAGGAGAGAGGTGCAAGGCGTCGCCGGAGCTAGGCGGTGCTGTGTAACATCCCAAAAATATTAATCAATATTATTGTTCCAAAAATGAGAGCCAACAAAAACTTTTGTTAAATATTATGTGTTGTCTGCAAAATATTGCTTGTGGTAATTAATTCTTGTTGCTTGTGTTATTTATTCTTGCTAATTATGATGCTTGCTCTAAATAAAAACAATAAGAAAAGAAAAGAATTGAAATAGCAAATAAAGCAAGAGAAATAAAAGTGACATTGTGTCACACAAATTCTCCAAGGGGAGAAACTAAAATAGTTTCAAACAAAATTGAAAGGAGAGGTTATATAAACTCTCCCATTTTTATTCCTATAACTTTTCCCTTTCAAAATATATTTCCAAAAATCTAAATTTAAAATTCCAATTCTTTCTTTAATAAATTCAAATTACAAAGTTGTGGTGCAACAATTGTCAATTAAATTATACCACTGCACCACAAAACTACATTTGGATATATGGATCCAATTGTGGAAATAAAAATTCAGAAAATAAAAATAAAATTTCGTTGAAGCATTTCGTCGAACACCTTGCAGACATGCTCTGTGTTCTTCCCAAATCAACCAACCCGGAGATCAATTGCTCGAATTCGTTGTTAATTCGACAAGTTGACTCACCCAAATCCTCTCCCGTGCACCTCCGAGCCTTTTGCGCGCAGGAATTTGGAAGAGGAGGGTCGGGAAAGGAGAGGAGCTTCGGAGGGGACCGAGCCCGGCGCGCCCGTGGTCGCCGTGCGTGGCATCGCCGCGATCATCCACTCCCTGGCCCCCCTCTCACTCCCTCGCTTCACCTTGCTCTCCTCTGCTCTCACCTCCCGCCCAGGAGGGACCCCGTTGCCGCCGTGCGCCACGCCATGGCCGCGCCCGCCCGAGACGGCCGTGCCGGTGCACGCCGCACCGCCCATTTGCTCCCAGCCCCGTCCCAAAATTGGCGACGCCCAGCTCGCCGCCACACACCACGGCTACCCCTGAGCACCTCGATCGCTGTAGCCACCCCTACGACGCGCCCCTGCACGCCCTGCACCTCTCCCGCACCGCGTCCACCATGGACCCGTGCTCGCCGTTATATACCCCTGCCCACCCCGTGCTCAAACCACACCACCACTGCCTCCCTTGCTCTCCCCACTCCCCCGTACACCGCCAGGAGGGCGGAGCCGCTGCTGCCAAGCTTCAGCTGCAGCCGCAGCTGCTGCCCGAGCCCCTGCAGGTCCGTCGTGCTCGAGGTAGACGACGACACGGCCGCCGCCGTGCTAGCCTCTCTTCTCCCCCCCTCTGGCCCTCAACTGCCTCACCATTAACCTCGCACTCACCCGCCGTATTTTCTCGACGTTTCGTGCACAGGATCGACGCAGCCAGCTCGCCGGAGCCCGTGCACAGCCGTGGAGGAGAAGGAGCTCGCCGCCGCCAAACCAGCCCGTCCCAGCACGCGCCACTCAGCCAGGAGTTCCCCCGGAGCCGCCGCCGTCGTTCTGCGTCATCTCCACCGTCTCCCGAGCCCCCTAGGTGAGCCGCCCGTCCACCGCGTCGTCGCCGGAGCTCCGGCGTCGCCGTGGACCTGTCGATGTTGAACAGGAGCTCCAGGGACCGTTGGATCTGGATCCAACGGTAACTTACCGCTTCGGTTACGCGTTAGGCTGACGGGCTGACCCCACCCGTCAGCATTTTATTCAATTCCCAGCGCACACTGAGTCACTGACTCGTGGACCCCACCTGTCATACTTTTCGACATTATCCAGAGCAATTAGATTTTCAAATTTAGTTTCTCTGGAAATTTCAATACTGGACCCAACTTAGAAAATCAATATCTCAAGATTTAGGAATCCAAATAAATCAAACTCAATTGTTCTGGAAAGCTTATGAAATTTTTAACCAACCAATTGGTCTCATGTCATTTAATTAAATAGTTAAAAAGTATTATTGAAAATGCCACAGAAGGTTTAAAATCTAAACTTGTTTGTTTCTGATACTCTGTTAGTCCAAATAATTCCAAACCAATTTTGCTAGCTTAGTACTGCCTTGTGTTAGCTCCCCTAATTTTGGTAGAATTAATTAAGCAATATTAATTGTTGACTTTAAGATAAACCCTTCTGGACTAAAACAAACAAATATGTTTATTGGTTGACCCAAATGAGTTAGGACCAATTTTGTTAGCTCACATATAGCCATGTTTAGTTACCCCTAAAAGGGTTTAATTTTTGGAGAAATAGAATTTAAATGGTAGCTAAAACTTGATTATTAAGCTACTGGATTCAATCCAATGTGTAGGGAGTTTGGTAACTCCAAATGATCCAATTCAAATTGGGTTGTCTTCTACACATCAGTAGCTTTCTATAGAATTTTAGTTTGTATTTTTGTGACCAACAGAACTCAAGTTGTGGAATTAAACATGAATAACTAGTTTCTGCCATAATTTGGACTTAATAAATAATGTTTAATTCAATATTTTGAAAACCAAATTGTGTGGTTTGATGTGTGCAGTAGCTAATTGTGATGTTTGTGATTGATATGTTGTGATGCTTGCTTGATAGCTTAGTGATTGTTTGCATTGTTTGTTTATTAATTAGACGAGAACGTTGTCGGATATATCGAGGAAGGAGAGTTTGCTGAATTGAAGAACAAGAGCAAGATCACTTTGCCAAGCAAGGCAAGCTATTCCCTGAGCTTGCACTAAATACATATGCATCTACTTTCATAACATGTTTTACTCTCAAAGCAAGATTTATAAAACCATTTCAAAAGTATATGGATATTATTTTGCCACCCTATGTAGTAGCTTATATAAAACTTTAGGATGGGAAAACAATGTTGTTTATTCAAAACTCCTTTAAAAGACTTGTGTGGTGATGGAACCGAGATGTCGGTGTGGAAGTAAAGAAGTGGAAATGGTGATGTTTATGAAAAATGCACATTGTGTCCTAGTACTATGACAACCAATCATACCCTGTGCGACCACATCTACCCACATATGGGAAAGGGCGTAGTCATATAATTTGCTCATATTAGTATGGGATGCCTCAACAACGAGGATGACCTCGTTCCATGAGGGGATGGTTTGGTGACCTACCCCTGACCTGGGTCCTAACACGATGGTGGGAGGATTGAAGGGTTCGCTCGCCGGGCAGAACTACGAGTCCTCACACTTAGGTTTCCCGACGGGGAATCTGGACTGGGTGTTGATGGAAAGGATGATAAATTCGTAGCGGTAGGGTCCTATACTAGCATGAGCAAAGGACAGGCTATGGTCGGCGGCTTACTTCGCATACACCTGTATGGCGAGACGTGGCAGACACGATGAGTTGCCGGATGGATGGGGAAAAGCGTGCTACCTCTGCAGAGTGTAAAACTATTCGAATAGCCGAGTCCTCGGATATGGACAGTTGGGAGGCTGTCCTAGACCATGTGCAAGTTTTTGGAAAAGCTTTTAAGTTTAAAAGAAATTGAAATGGTGATGGTGTTACACAGCTATACCAAATGAAGTGGTATGAGTTGTGGAATAAATGGACTATGGTGAGCCATGGTCATGAAAAGGAGGAGTTTTTGAGAAACAAAATGAGATGGTGACTTCTTTCAAAGATGGTTATAAAACTCTTCTTACCTTTTTCAATAAAGATATAGAGATGTTTTAAAACAAATAAAAGTGCATACTCATGTTGGGGTAGTTTGCGAGTACATTCAAATGTACTCATATTGGTTTCGTCCCTGGCTATTGTCCTAGCCAGACTACGAGGAGGAGCACTACGCCGAGCAGGAATATGGCGACTTCTACGCCAACTAAGGATCTCCACAAGTCAGCTGCCTGTCGGGTTGTCATCGTTAGAATATGATGTCTACTACGCCGTAGCTTCCGCTGATATTTTGGTTTGGCCCATGAAGGCACCTATGTAAGAACTTGGTCTAAATGACCATTTATGTAAGACTTTTATTCGGTACTGTAATGGATGTAAACTTTGGTATCCAATTCGGATTATGTGCAACGACAGACTGATCACGGGATCGTTGTGTTAAGCATAATCGGGTATTTCGGACAGCTAGTCCGGGGTCCCCACAGACTTGGTATCAGAGCCATCCTGACTTTAGGAAACCTTAGTTAGCATGGTCGTTTGTCAAATGTTACAAAAGATGAATTTCTAAAAAGAAAGGAATGAAGTATTTTCGAAAATTGCTTATCTCCAATCCTCTTACTTATGCAAAATTTTACTCTCATTAAATATTACATTTTCCTTGTATCCCTAAAATTTTGCACACCTCTCATTAAGTTAAAATTTGACTCACTTGTTGCCCTACTATATTAAAATTTTGATACACTTGTCACCTAACTAACTTAAAATTTTGCTTAAAAATTGTAGATGGCACTCCATTGGACCGAGTTCGTTCAGCTGGAGAAGGACAGCAAGTGACGTTTGAGAGGGACTTGTTCGAGTTGACCAAGCTGTTAGGTCGCCCCGCTCCAGAGTTTGAGGGAGCTCAGATTGATGTTCACGGTGTCGGAAGGCTGAGCTGGCTCATCAGTCGTCAGTTCGCAGGAACATCAAGTCTCCCAGTTCCAGGACGCTGTCTTCACCACCAAGGAGGCCACCTGGGTTGATGGTCTCTGTACTGCTACACAGAGGATGCTAGCCCGACTTTGTGAGGAGCACAAGGCGGAGTTAGTAGACTCCCGTTTCCGGTTCTACGGGAGGCGCAACTGCGATGGACACCCTACTCCTTCACCTTACCACCCGATGTTTGGGAGCTACATCATGGACATGGAGATCTTACTTCAGTGCACTCAGGATGATCTGTTGCGCACTAGGATTCAGCTTCACTTTGACCGCGAGTCGCTCGTTGAGCTTCGCGAGAACGAGAGAAGCTGATGGAGGAGAAGGTCGCTCTTCTCAGGAAGAGGGCCCAGCTGAGGAAGACTATCGTGAAGCTCCGCAAGAAGGTGGCAGAGCAGGACAGCTGATTGAGGATCTAGAGCACCATACTGACGAGATGGAGGAGGAGGGCGAGGATCTCCGCAAGGAGAACAACGCTTTCCTCAGTGACGATGATGACTTCGTGGAGGAGATGGACTGTGAGGAGGAGATGATGAGGAGTTAGTTGACGAGGAGGAGGAGCCACTCGAGCCAGTTCTCGAGGACGAGGAGGAGGATCCCGAGGAGCCAGCCTACCAGTCAGATGCTGACGTGTTAGAGCTGGAGGTTCCACCTCAGTAGGCGAGTGACTTGATCACTACCGCAGGATTAGGTTGACCCCCATAGCTAGTCGAGTCGAAGTAGTGGTTCTTTTGGAAACCAGATGTATGTTGTAAGCTTGGTGTTGTAAGCTTGATGTTGTTGTGAACTCCTTGATGTTGTTTGTGAAATATAAGTATGTTTGTCTTGTTAAATCTGTGTGAATATTTTCATATAAATCTTAATTAATCAACCACTTGAGAGATCGTCTTTTCCCTTAGTCGAACTTTTCTTGCCTTGTCTCTTATACCCGGTGTGCTTCAGGATGCCGCCCCGTCGCACAATGCGGAGGATCAGGATCAGCACCACCACCACCGGACCCAACCCCCCCCAACTTCTCGCGCTTATCATGGAGGAACGTGAAAATGCCCGGCAGAGCGCCAGCTCATCTCGTGCCTACAACAACTCGCAGCCGCTTACAACAACAACAACAATAACAACAACAACAACAATGGTGGTAATGGCAATGGCATGAGAACCAGCGATCTACCTTAGGCGATTTCCAGAAGACCAACCCACCCACCTATCCAAGGGACTTCACCCACTGGGCCGATGATTGGCTTCGCACCATCGACAACAATCTGGAAGTTGCTGCTGTGGGAGAAAATGAGAAAGTGTTGTATGCAACCCACTATCTCGCTGGACCTGCAAGAGCTTGGTGGGAAACTACCAAGGCTCTCCAGCAAGCTGGTCATGTCATCACTGGGCTGAGTTCCAGGAGAAGTTCCGCAAGAAGCACATTCCCTATGGACTCATTGAAGGAAGAAGGATGAGTTCCGTAAGCTGAGGCAGGGAAGTAGAGATGTGGTCGGTTATCTTGAGGAGTTTACCGACTTATCTCGGTATGCTCCTGATGACACCGACAAAGAAGAGAAGAAGATGGAGCGTTTCATGAGTGGACTTCATGATGAACTGCAGTGTGCTCTGGTTATCCATGACTTCCGTGATCTGGAGTCACTTGTGGACAAAGCCATCCAGCTGGAGACCAAGCGCAAGTCTATGTATGAAGGTCGCAAGAGGAGGATGAATGCTCAGGAAGGTTCGAGCAGCCAGAAACCTCGTATCTTTCAGCAGAACCCCAGGCCTGCCTATCGTCCACCCCAAGCACCACGCCCCAATTTCCCTAACCGCCCAAACAACTTCAACCGCCCCAATGACAATAACCGTTCTGGAGGAAACTTCAATAATTCAATCTCCGCCCCAAGGTTGTCTGCTTTGAATGCGGCGCAGGACATTACTCCAGAGAATGCCCCAATCCCAAGAAGCCTGTCCAGCGCCCCAATGCACCTGCACCGAACAATGGTCAAGGCCGCAATGGAAATGGTAATGGCAAGAATGCCGCACCCCGCGGGAATGTTGCTGTTGTCAGAGGCCGTCTGCACCACATCAATGCTGAAGAGGCTGAAGAAGCGCCAGATGTTGTGCTGGGTACGTTCCTTGTCAACTCAGTACCTGCAACTGTTCTGTTTGATTCTGGTGCCACCCATTCGTTTATTACCAAAGAGTTTGTTTCTAAGGGAGGTTTAGTCGGGAGTCTTTTACCCAAACCAATGTTGGTACAAACCCCAGGACTGTTAGCCAAAACCAACCAGATGTGTTCCGAAACCCCCATAGAAATTGGAGGAGGAAGGTTTGCAGCCGACCTAATTATCTTAGGAAACCAAGGCATAGATGTTATTCTTGGAATGGATTGGTTAGCCAAGTATCACGGTCGTATTGACTGTGCCCGAAGAGCTGTTTCTCTCACTTCTGATGATGGAGTTGAAGTGGAGTATGCATCTGAGACCAGCCAGACCAGACCCGGATGCCATGAGAGCATAGCTCGACCCGCCCTAGATGAGATCCGTGTTGTTCACCTGTTCAAGGATGTTTTCCCAGAAGAATTGCCTGGTATGCCGCCAGACCGGGATATTGAGTTCATAATTGAGCTTATCCCAGGACATCCCCCATATCCCAAAAGCCTTATCGGATGAATCCGGAAGAACTGGTGAGTTGAAGAAGCAGTTGGCTGATATGCTAAGCAAAGGTCTTGTCCGCCCAAGCGCTTCACCATGGGGATCACCCATTATTTTTGTGGACAAGAGAGACGGTACCACACGCCTGTGTGTGGATTATCGCAAGCTGAATGACGTGACCATTAAAAACAAGTACCCTCTTCCCAAGATCGAGGATCTGTTCGATCAAATGAACGGAGCCCGAGTCTTTTCAAAGATCGATCTTCGGACAGGTTACCATCAGTTGAAGATCCGAGAGACAGACATTCCCAAGACCGCCTTCACCACCCGTTACGGTTTGTTTGAATACACCGTGATGTCCTTTGGTCTGACCAATGCCCCAGCCTATTTCATGAATCTCATGAACAAGATTTTCATGGAGTACCTCGACAAGTTCGTGGTAGTTTTCCTTGATGACATCCTTATTTATTCCAAGACCGAAGAAGACATGCTGAACACCTGCGTCTAGTTTTGGAGACCCTCCAAGAGCACCAGCTGTATGCCAAGCTTAGCAAGTGTGAGTTTTGGCTCAGTGAAGTGGCATTTCTTGGACATATTGTATCCGCTGGAGGAATTTCTGTTGACCCTGAGAAGATACAAGCCATTCTTGACTGGTTATCCCCAACCAATGTTTTTGAAATCCGAAGCTTTCTCGGACTTGCCGGTTATTACCGCAAGTTCGTTGAAGGATTTTCCAGTATAGCCAAACCTCTGACCCAACTGTTGAAGAAGGACAAGAAATTTGAATGGACTCAGAATGTGAGGATAGTTTCCAAGAACTGAAGAAGAGACTAACCTCAGCCCCAATTGATTATGCCAGACGTCACCCAGAGTTTCGACGTGTATTGCGATGCATCACGCCTCGGACTTGGTTGCGTTCTGATGCAAGAAGGCAAAGTTGTGTCGTATCTGTCCCGGCAGTTGCGACCGCATGAAGAGAATTACCCAACCATGACTTGGAGTTAGCTGCTGTAGTCTTTGCTCTTAAGAAGTGGCGTCCCTATCTTGCGGGACATCGCTGTGAGATCTATACGATCATAAAGCTTGAAGTATATTTTCACCCAGAAAGATTGAACCTGCGACAGAGGAGATGGATGGAATTAATCAAGGATTATGATATTGGAATCCATTATCACCCTGGAAAGGCTAATGTAGTTGCCGATGCCCTTAGTCGCAAACCTTGCACCCTGAATGCCCTGATCCAAGCCGAACAGCCAGCCTTGTTCAAAGAGTTC
Organism: Poa pratensis; assembly: GCA_947311845.1. NCBI lineage: Eukaryota > Viridiplantae > Streptophyta > Magnoliopsida > Poales > Poaceae > Poa > Poa pratensis. The sequence goes on along the minus strand of CAMZMU010000107.1, from coordinate 114,043,417 downwards.
CAAGATTTTGGACTAGAGCTTGTTAGCCATGGTTATCTCGCCAATTTAGAGTTAACCCCAACCCTGATGGATCAAATCAAAGAAGCCCAAAAAGGTCATGAAAGCATTGAAGGAATTAGGAAGAAGATTTCCCTCGGCAAAGCACCCGGTTTTACCGAAGATGCTGAAGGAGTACTGAAATTCAATGACCGTATCTGTGTGCCCAATGTCACGGAACTTAAGGAGTTAATCCTAAGGAGGCCCATGAGACCCCTTATTCAATCCACCCCGGCGGAACCAAAATGTACCAAGACCTTCGAGAAAGATTTTGGTGGCATGGAATGAAGCGAGAGATTGGTTCTTTCGTAGCCAAGTGTGACATCTGTCAGCGAGTCAAGGCTGAACATCAGCGACCCGCTGGATTGCTTCAACCTTTGAAAATTCCCGAGTGGAAGTGGGATGAGATTGGAATGGATTTTATTACCGGACTTCCAAGATCCAACCGAGGCCATGATTCAATCTGGGTCATCGTTGATCGACTGACCAAGGTTGCTCATTTTATACCCGTCAAGACCACTCACAATGGAGCCCAGTTAGCAGACCTGTATATTTCCAGAATAGTAAGCCTGCATGGTGTGCCTAAGAAGATTGTATCTGATAGAGGCACGCAATTCACCTCAAGATTCTGGAAATCCCTTCATGAAGCCCTCGGAACCAAGTTAGCATTTAGCACAGCTTATCATCCCCAGACCGATGGCCAAACTGAGCGAGTGAACCAGATATTGGAGGACATGCTTCGTGCATGTGTTCTATCCTATGGTTCCAAGTGGGAAGATTGTCTTCCGTTTGCAGAATTCTCGTACAACAACAGTTATCAGTCCAGTCTGCAAATGGCCCCTTTTGAAGCCCTTTACGGCAAGAAGTGTCGTACACCCCTGAATTGGTCCGATACCGGAGAAGGCAAATTGTTTGGACCAGATACCCTCCGTGAAGCTGAAGAGCAAGTTCAGCTTATTCGTGAACGCCTCAAAACTGCCCAATCCCGTCAGAAGAGTTATGCTGACACCAAGCGCCGTGACCTCACTTTCAGTGTCGGAGATCATGTTTATCTCCGAGTGACACCCCTTAAAGGAATGCAGCGTTTCCATGTCAAAGGAAAGTTAGCGCCAAGGTATATTGGACCCTTCAAGGTCATTGCTCGTCGAGGAGAAGTATCCTATCAGCTGGAGTTACCCCAGGAGTTAGGAGATTACCATGATGTCTTCCACATTTCCTTGCTCCGGAAGTGTCTTGAAGTTCCTGACCAGCCTGATGTTTTCAAAAACATCGACCACCTCTCCATCGACCTGAACCAAGACCTGACTTATCGCGAAAGACCCCTCAAATTCTCGAAGAAGATGTTCGTGTTACCCGAAGACGTGCGATCAAGTTTTACAAAGTCCAGTGGACTAACCACTCTGAAGAAGAAGCAACTTGGGAACGCGAAGACTATCTTCGAAGTGAATTTCCAGACCTCTTTAGTACCCAGGCCTAGCAAATCTCGGGACGAGATTTATTCTAAGGGGGGAAGGATTGTAACATCCCAAAAATATTAATCAATATTATTATTCCAAAAATGAGAGCCAACAAAAACTTTTGTTAAATATTATGTGTTGTCTGCAAAATATTGCTTGTGGTAATTAATTCTTGTTGCTTGTGTTATTTATTCTTGCTAATTATGATGCTTGCTCTAAATAAAAACAATAAGAAAAGAAAAGAATTGAAATAGCAAATAAAGCAAGAAAAATAAAAGTGACAATTGTGTCACACAAATTCTCCAAGGGGAGAAACTAAAATAGTTTCAAACAAAATTGAAAGGAGAGGTTATATAAACTCTCCCATTTTTATTCCTATAACTTTTCCCTCTCAAAATATATTTCCAAAAATCTAAATTTAAAATTCCAATTCTTTCTTTAATAAATTCAAATTACAAAGTTGTGGTGCAACAATTGTCAATTAAATTATACCACTGCACCACAAAACTACATTTGGATATATGGATCCAATTGTGGAAATAAAAATTCAGAAAATAAAAATAAAATTTCGTTGAAGCATTTCGTCGAACACCTTGCAGACATGCTCTGTGTTCTTCCCAAATCAACCAACCCGGAGATCAATTGCTCGAATTCGTTGTTAATTCGACAAGTTGACTCACCCAAATCCTCTCCCGTGCACCTCCGAGCCTTTTGCGCGCGGGAATTTGGAAGAGGAGGGTCGGGAAAGGAGAGGAGCTTCGGAGGGGACCGAGCCCGGCGCGGCCGCGCCATGGTCGGCATGGTCGCCGTGCGTGGCATCGCCGCGATCATCCACTCCCTGGCCCCCCTCTCACTCCCTCGCTTCACCTTGCTCTCCTCTGCTCTCACCTCCCGCCCAGGAGGGACCCCCGTTGCCGCCGTGCGCCACGCCATGGCCGCGCCCGCCCGAGACGGCCGTGCCGGTGCACGCCGCACCGCCCATTTGCTCCCAGCCCCGTCCCAAAATTGGCGACGCCCAGCTCGCCGCCACACACCACGGCTACCCCTGAGCACCTCGATCGCTGTAGCCACCCCTACGACGCGCCCCTGCACGCCCTGCACCTCTCCCGCACCGCGTCCACCATGGACCCGTGCTCGCCGTTATATACCCCTGCCCACCCCGTGCTCAAACCACACCACCACTGCCTCCCTTGCTCTCCCCACTCCCCCGTACACCGCCAGGAGGGCGGAGCCGCTGCTGCCAAGCTTCAGCTGCAGCCGCAGCTGCTGCCCGAGCCCCTGCAGGTCCGTCGTGCTCGAGGTAGACGACGACACGGCCGCCGCCGTGCTAGCCTCTCTTCTCCCCCCTCTGGCCCTCAACTGCCTCACCATTAACCTCGCACTCACCCGCCGTATTTTCTCGACGTTTCGTGCACAGGATCGACGCAGCCAGCTCGCCGGAGCCCGTGCACGGCCGTGGAGGAGAAGGAGCTCGCCGCCGCCAAACCAGCCCGTCCCAGCACGCGCCACTCAGCCAGGAGTTCCCCCGGAGCCGCCGCCGTCGTTTGCGTCATCTCCGCCGTCTCCCGAGCCCCCTAGGTGAGCCGCCCGTCCACCGCGTCGTCGCCGGAGCTCCGGCGTCGCCGTGGACCTGTCGATGTTGAACTCGAGCTCCAGGAACCGTTGGATCTGGATCCAACGGTAACTTACCGCTTCGGTTACGCGTTAGGCTGACGGGCTGACCCCACCCGTCAGCATTTTATTCAATTCCCAGCGCACACTGAGTCACTGACTCGTGGACCCCACCTGTCATACTTTTCGACATTATCCAGAGCAATTAGATTTTCAAATTTAGTTTCTCTGGAAATTTCAATACTGGACCCAACTTAGAAAATCAATATCTCAAGATTTAGGAATCCAAATAAATCAAACTCAATTGTTCTGGAAAGCTTATGAAATTGTTTAACCAACCCAATTGGTCTCATGTCATTTAAATAAATAGTTAAAAAGTATTATTGAAAATGCCACAGAAGGTTTAAAATCTAAACTTGTTTGTTTCTGATACTCTGTTAGTCCAATTAATTCCAAACCAATTTTGCTAGCTTAGTACTGCCTTGTATTAGCTCCCCTAATTTTGGTAGAATTAATTAAGCAATATTAATTGTTGACTTTAAGATAAACCCTTCTGGACTAAAACAAACAAATATGTTTATTGGTTGACCCAAATGAGTTAGGACCAATTTTGTTAGCTCACATATAGCCATGTTTAGTTACCCCTAAAAGGGTTTAATTTTTGGAGAAATAGAATTTAAATGGTAGCTAAAACTTGATTATTAAGCTACTGGATTCAATCCAATGTGTAGGGAGTTTGGTAACTCCAAATGATCCAATTCAAATTGGGTTGTCTTCTACACATCAGTAGCTTTCTATAGAATTTTAGTTTGTATTTTTGTGACCAACAGAACTTAAGTTGTGGATTTAAACATGAATAACTAGTTTCTGCCATAATTTGGACTTAAATAAATAATGTTTAATTCAAATATTTTGAAACCAAATTGTGTGGTTGATGTGGGCAGTAGCTAATTGTGATGTTTGTGATTGATATGTTGTGATGCTTGCTTGAGTAGTTTAGTAATTGTTTGCATTGCTTGTTTATTAATTAGACGAGAACGTTGTCGGAGTATACGAGGAGGGAGTTTCTGAATCAAGAACAAGAGCAAGATCACTTTGCCGAGCAAGGCAAGCTATTCCCTGAGCTTGCACCTAAATACATATGCATCTACTTTCATAACATGTTTTACTCTCAAAGCAAGATTTATAAAACCCATTTCAAAAATATATGGATACTATTTTGCCACCCTATGTAGTAGCTTATATAAAACTTTAGGATGGGAAAACAATGTTGTTTATTCAAAACTCCTTTAAAAAGACTTGTGTGGTGATGGAACACCGAGATGTCGGTGTGGAAGTAAAGAAGTGGAGAATGGTGATGTTTATGAAAAATGCACATTGTGTCCTAGTACTATGACAACCAATCATACCCTGTGCGACCACATCTACCCACATATGGGAAAGGGCGTAGTCATATAATTTGCTCATATTAGTATGGGATGCCTCAACAACGAGGATGACCTCGTTCCATGAGGGGATGGTTTGGTGACCTACCCCTGACCTGGGTCCTAACACGATGGTGGGAGGATTGAAGGGTTCGCTCGCCGGGCAGAACTACGAGTCCTCACACTTAGGTTTCCCGACGGGGAATCTGGACTGGGTGTTGATGGAAAGGATGATAAATTCGTAGCGGTAGGGTCCTATACTAGCATGAGCAAAGGACAGGCTATGGTCGGCGGCTTACTTCGCATACACCTTGTATGGCGAGACGTGGCAGACACGATGAGTTGCCGGATGGATGGGGGAAAAGCGTGCTACCTCTGCAGAGTGTAAAACTATTCGAATAGCCGAGTCCTCGGATATGGACAGTTGGGAGGCTGTCCTAGACCATGTGCAAGTTTTTGGAAAAGCTTTTAAGTTTAAAAAGAAATTGAAATGGTGATGGTGTTACCCAGCTATACCAAATGAAGTGGTATGAGTTGTGGGAATAAATGGACTATGGTGAGCCATGGTCTTGAAAAGGAGGAGTTTTTGAGAAACAAAATGAGATGGTGACTTCTTTCAAAGATGGTTATAAAACTCTTCTTACCTTTTTCAATAAAGATATAGAGATGTTTTAAAACAAATAAAAGTGCATACTCATGTTGGGGTAGTTTGCGAGTACATTCAAATGTACTCATATTGGTTTCGTCCCTGGCTATTGTCCTAGCCAGACTACGAGGAGGAGCACTACGCCGAGCAGGAATATGGCGACTTCTACGCCAACTAAGGATCTCCACAAGTCAGCTGCCTGTCGGGTTGTCATCGTTAGAATCTGATGTCTACTACGCCGTAGCTTCCGCTGATATTTTGGTTTGGCCCATGAAGGCACCTATGTAAGAACTTGGTCTAAATGACCATTTATGTAAGACTTTTTATTCGGTACTGTAATGGATGTAAACTTTGGTATCCAATTCGGATTATGTGCAACGACAGACTGATCACGGGATCGTTGTGTTAAGCATAATCGGGTATTTCGGACAGCTAGTCCGGGGTCCCCACATGCTGCAGGAAGAGAGCAGGCGGCGGGGAGGGAGAGGGCCAAGCGGCGGCCGGAGCTGGAGGAGGCAAGGCGCATGATGAGCAGGCTTTCTCATAGTCAAGCGGTGCGTACATGATTACAGGAAGGAACCCAAACAAAACAGAAATTATAGTGTAGTTCTCCACAATTACACACAGGACCCTGGATAACAAAAAAAAAGCGTTCGGGTCTAAAGTCTTCACTGATACTGTCGATTGACCTCGAGGCCTAGGCACCAGTGCCGCCGTCGGAGACACAACCACTTGGGACGACATCAGCGTGGTATGCCAGAGCAAGATCCAAGATCCTCGAACAAACGAGGAAGGAAGCGCTCAGGCAATACCTGCAACCGAGCACAGAGGGCCTGCCATGGCCAAATATAACGACGACAAAAGTTTACCATCGTTGGGAAAACTCCGCAAATGACGTGTCATTGGTCATGCCACTCATAACAGTTAGCTATGGTGCGGCATGGACGTGCCATTGGTAAGTTTGCATCAGTGGCGTGTGTTTGTCACGCCACTCAGGCTATTTAGTTTGTGGCGTGTACATGGAAAAAAATAGCGCGCTATTTCGACGCTAACAGCGCGCTATAGCATATCTCAAGGGTCCATGCTATATTTTACCACTTTTTCACGCTACAACGCTATTTACAAAATACCACGTAATACCACGCTATATCGCGCTAAAACGTCATAACTTTAGTACGTTATTTTTTTCTCTAGCCTAACGACGAAAAGCACCAAGTTTTCCAACTTACGAAATAGCCGATTTTTTTTATGTCTATCTTGTTGATGAACTACAATAATGTTGTTTGAAAGATGACATAGCTAATGTTGATGATCTGAATATATTATGTTGTTGCTCTTGGGATGTTGATTTTAAGCTTTTAAATAATTGTAGAATATTTTTCGTACGTGGTTATGGATAATATTGTTCTTCTATTTTTTCGACTTATTATTTATTCTTGTTAAAATTACTCAATTTTAATGTATATATGGTATTTTTCATAGCGCTATATTGAAACATAGCACGCTATAACGTGTATAGCATCTGGAGGAGGCCCGCGCTATTTTTTGTAGCACGCTATTTTTTACCTCCGTAAACTGCACGCCAAGAAATCATTAAATGAAATTAACGTACGCTAATTCTATTTTTTCCTGGAATTTAGTGGAAATGCACAAATTTTGAATTGGATTTTAACTTCAGGTCTCATGCAAACACGGCTCGAGGCGCCATCAGCCATTGGAGGGTCACCACCATCTCCCGGAGCCGCCGTCTCGGCTCCTAATCTTCGTCACCAAAACTTCGCCGTCGGGAGTGAAGAAAATTACTTCATTTCTTTCTTCCAGCTCTACGCATTTTTAGAGCGATACATTGCCCCGTTATTTTCTTGACAAAGCAAGCTTCTCTTGACAAAAAACTCACATCAAGCCTATACAAAATAGAAAAAGTTTTACATACATCGTCGCATAACTGAGAATAAGAATAAGAGAGCTATATTTTTCTCCTTCGTCGGATCCATGTCTGCTTTTCCAAAACTGAGCTCTTGGTTAATGGTTTTCCATATAATATTACCCCCTCACAAACGAAACGTACGGGCAGGAATTACAAATAACCTAGCATGGTGATATTCCGGATTACAAATAACCTTCCCTGGATCAGTTTCAGCGACAACGCCTGTCGATCCATTACAGCACAAACCAAGCTAGTAGCAATATTATTTGTGGCCCTGGTTTGTTACTGCCACTGTCTACGCATGTATGTCACTCTCGATCAAATCAAAGATAATTTTACGTCATTCTCGGGAAATGTATGCCGGACTCTACATGATCATCACTAGGCCGGTTTTAAGACATGTTTGGGATCGGAGGGCGTACTGAATTACAGGCTCGATCATCTGATCGTCTCTGCACATGTCAATCGATATCTCACTAGTTAAGGACGAAGCATATTCCTGTTGTGTGCAGACAGCTCACAGCTATGCACGATGCCGTTTTCCGTTACAATCGTTACTGGCCGGTGTCACAGTCCGTGATGTGACCGAATTAGAACATGCTTGACTTGTGTTGGCCGTGCTGGTTCCAACTGGATTATTTTGTGATAGAGAAACTGCACGCGATAATATGCTCCCCTTACGGTGGATATTCTTGCTTGGACGTAGCTAGCACTTTTGACTGATGAATTGTGTGCGGATAAAGTATCTTGAGTAGTCTTGACTTCCGAAGGAAACAAAATTTCACCGCCAGGCCGTATCTGTATCTGGTGTTGTATATTCCCTGCACAGCTGCACATAAACTGAATACTAGTTATCTCGGCGCGGCGATACGTCGCACAGTGTAATTTAAAACGCTGGAATTCGTGGGAATTTATCGTTTAGGGTATGTCGAAGTATTTGTATTTCGGCATGAATGTATAATTTAATTGCATAAATTGAACTGAACAGATATGTTCGTATTTCACTGTAAATGTGTAATTTAAATTAGTAGGTGAAAAAAATATATTGTATTACAATTTGTGAAATTAAATCCATCTTTAGAGCACGTATTAAATTTATTGGCATAGTTCTAAATATTTACCAAATTGTAAGTTATTCAAATTTTAAATCTTTGGTGTTTACAAAATGGTCATGTTTGAAAGTCTTTCCAAATTTTGTTGAATTAATTTATTGACTTCCCAGCATTTAACAATTTTTTTGGATTTTTTAAAAAAAATCTGTAAAAAAAAATCCTGACATGTGGGCCACTGTGACATCATGCTGGCGTCACCGTGGCCAGAGTTGATCAGATCGGCCGCGGCGGCGCGCCACCGCGTTCTGGGTCGGCGGTGAACCCTCGCCGCCACTACGTGCAACACATGTAGCTCGCCGCCCTAGTTCCAGAACCTTGCACCGCCGTCTTCCAAGTCTTCTCCATCCTGTCTTCCGACATGCACCGGTTGAGGGAAAGTATGCCTCCGGAATCCTGCCTCTTGTGATCCTGTACGGGAGAGGGGCAACCAGGTTTTTTAAGAGCGCACTCGCGCGACTACTGGCTTCGAATTCTTCCCCAACGACGACTTCTTCCCCGACATCGCCAACCTCTTCATCGACGACATGGGCGACAACGGGAACACCAACGGTTCTGCTGCCGCTGCACAGTACGTGTTCTTAATCTTCCTGTTCGAGATATTGCTAGAGTTTCTGCCGGTTTGAGTGGAGCTCCTTACTCGGAGACGCTGGGCCCACCAGATCCTCGTCGTGTCGTCATGCAAGATGCAACGACGCATGCTTGGTCCTCTCCTCTTTACCTGCATGTGTGCATCGCTAATCTTCCCGTCGGCGTCGAGCACAATGGTGGACCGCAAGCTAGCAGCACAAAGGATGGCGCAGGCCTGGTCGGCTAGCTTGCTTTGTTTGACCTGCTGAATGTATACCGGCGACGTCCTCCCTGCTGAGCAGGGCCTGCTCACGCCGGCCGCGCGATCGCCGGCCCCCACAATCTCGGCGACGTTGACGCACGGGCGGATGCTATGCTGTGGGATATACAACGGCGCAGCATTTGACTCCGGCGCCGCACTGTATGTAACGGCGCGACGACTCTATATTCAACGGAACACCAGCAACGATCTTAATTTTGGCAAGGGGCCACGCACGAGCGTGCAGGTAACGTCTCATCGATGGGTAGCCCTAGCCGACCGACCGAGCCAAATACACACATACTGTTGGTATCTCACCAACAGTGCTCAGTACTTCTGTTGCATGCTTCAATCGATCGCATGTGCAGCTAGCGTCGCCTGGTTTAATATGGCCGGTGCGTACAGGCGCGCGCTCGGTGATGTGGAGTTCTGCCGTCCATCTCGTGAGCAATACACAGTTCAGAACTCGTGCCGTATCGGGGGAAAAAAAAGTAACACGCAAATAATGGACATATAGCAGACAAATCAGTTGTTGGTCCCAGCAAATTCTATTTGCAAAAACTCAAGGTATGTGTCTCCTGGCTAGCTGATCCATCTTCTCCGACTCATTTGGTTCACAATGTGTATTCCCTGCATCTTTTTCTAAATAGAGGAGAAGTTATGTCTCATTCATAAATTAAGAAGAGAGTTTATTGTTTTACAAGAGAGAAGATATAGGCTCCGAACCGAAATACAAAATAGATTATTCTCCCGACGTTAGGCTACTCAATTATTTTGCCGTAACCCAAAGGTTTACATCGTTCTTTAGAGCAACAAGAAACTCAGTCTCTGATACCCTCTTTTCAAAGTTTCATTCTATTTGATTGCTAGAGCGCCAAGTTTAGTTATGTGCAATACTCGTGGTATTATAATTTTCTCGGCTGGATGGTGAACTTACCAATCGCTCGACCAATAGTCTCAGCGCATATAGCATTACAAATAAGCAAGAAGAACCACTTAAACTAAATGTTTTAAAATTTACGTTAGCGGTGCACCATGAATTCAACACAATAACACTGTTGGTGATGCACCATGAGTTTATTGTCTAAGAGGTTTGGTCTGTACAAACTCGCAAAATATGCAGACCTCGCGTCACTTGTAGAAACACATCACCGTCAACATTGTCATCACCTCCTCACGGGTAGCGCTTGCGAAGGAAGTAAGAAAACCACTAGGGTTTTTTGCGATCAGGGATCATTCAAAGATAGTTGATGCATTCCACCTTTTTCACCAAGAGGTGGTCGAGAGTGAGTTGAGGTGTCTCAAACCCGAGGTTCGGGTGGGGATAACGAGCCTTGTCGAAGATGATCTTAATCTGATTATGATTATAGTTCTGCATTGGCATTATTGATACAATTTGAATCCCTTTAATGACTCTGAAGTGTGGATATACTTAAGTAGTGCAAGTAGTGAAATTGCTGAAACAGAACTTGCATGTTTATGCATTTGCTGTTCGTATAGTAGTATCTAAGTAGTAAAATTGCTGAAACAGAACTTGCATGTTTATGCATTTGTTGATCGCACAGAAGTGTGGATATACTTAATTAGTCGCGGGACATGCACAAGTAGTGAAATTGCTGAAACAGAACATGCATGTTTATACATCCGCTGTTCGTACATCAGTATGTACAACCCCTTTGCGAGCTCTTCTTGGCTGCTTGGCCTGTAGTAGGGATCGCGACGTACACTAAGAACTTCTTTGTCTCCATGAAAAGGGATATTGTGTCCTCCCGCCATTTCGATCATTTAACTTGAGTTTGCACAACATCGCCCACCTCACTTTCAACTAGTGGTTGTACACCTGAAAAATGCTGACCTTACGCCCAGAGAAATGGAAAATAGTAGGGGAAATATTTTCTTTGTGAATCCCTTTCAACAATGATCAGCTTACCAACACAAGTTCACACATCTTAGTCACAAACGAAGAGGTGGATAGAACAAGTGAACATTGCATTGATCTTTCTATAACTCTCTGTATTGCGAGATACCTATTAGACGCCATTAATTATGTACCGAAGCGGCTTCTCAAGCGATCCCTACATCACTTTACCGGAACGCAGCACTGAGCGAGACAAAAGATCTACTCCCTCCGTTCGGATTTACTAGTCGCGAGGGGGTCAAATCTTGAACTACAGCACTTTTACACAGAACCCCCTGCGTCTTTTCAAATTCTAAGAAAGATAATACATCAGGCACGGAGCTCGCGCGTGAAGAATCTGCCGCCGGCCAGGCTCCAGGCCGGTGGAGCTCTTGCCGCCGGCCTGCACCTGCTCGTTATCCCCTTCCCACGGACTTCTGATGCTCCTGAAGCTTCTACCCTGCCACCTTCTTGCTCCTGCTCCTTCTCCCCTGCGGCCGGCCTGCCGCTGTAGCTTCTCCCCTACCGCCGTCGTCAATCGCCGTTGCGTGACGCCTCCCCAAGCAAGTCCGAGCATACCATTAGCTCCGCCTCGCCGAGAGCTACTCCCTCCTCGAGTCTCGCTTGCCGGGAAGACTTGAATCGACTCTATCTCCTCCAACTCTGGCCGCCGCTTCCCGTGTGGAGCTCGACGCCGTCGCGCCTCCTCAGACCTCCCCGATCCTCGAAACAGCTTCAGGATGATCTGATGTTCCTCTAGGACCCTTTTCGACACTCGTTTGCTTCCTGGTTTGCCTGGCCGTCATGCTCCTCCGCTCGCCGCCGCTAGAGCTCTTCACCGCAGTTCCTCCAGTGACCAAAAAACGGCGGCGCCGCCACCCAAGTGTCCATAATTTTTTCAAACACTATGCTCTGAAATTGGACATATGCTCTGAAATTTTCAAACACTCCAGTACTGCTACTAGAGGCAAGTGACAGTCATCAACAAGTAAACCGTAGTGCAAACTGAATATTCAGGTTAGAGCATACTGGATATTTAGTTTTGGTTTGCTGAAGAAAATAACAGTACCCTAAACCATGTGCTTTAGTACAGGATGTTGTTGTTGCTGCTGCTCCCCTGTTCCTACAAGAATCGATGATTATATTTGAAAGTTTGTGTGCCTGTCTGGAGTATTTGTAAATTTGCAAATTTGTTTCAAGCGGTATCCATCTAAAAAAGGATTCAAGTCGTATCCATCTGAATTACTCTAGCACCAGATTACATTCAGTCATAATTCCTTTTCAGCTACATCAAGTTCATCTTAGCTCTCTCACTTGTCAGATACTCCAGTCATGATGCGATTTAGTAAGAAATGTAGAAATTGGTTACATGAAGAACAGTCTCTGTTACACTCGATCTACACTTTCATAGGAAATCATTTGTCAATCTCAGCATGAGCATCATTTGCAAAATGTAACAGAACCTACGAACAATCACCAGCCGAAACAAAAATTGGCGTGTACAGGACACAGGAGGCAATCATGGCACGGATCACGGACAAATTAGGGGCCGCACCTTGTGGAGGCAGAGGTGGTCGAGGAGCAGGACAGCCGTGGAGGTCAGGGGCGAGAGAGCGACGGCCGCTGGACGCGAGGGCGGCCATCTGGTGGCGTCAGGAGAGGCACAACTCCGGGAATCCGTGGAGAAGGAGCACCACCAGGCCGGCGGCGCGTCCATGCTCCGCGACGTGGAGGGAGACGCCATTGACCTCTGCGATCCAGTGCCGCACCTCGCTGCTTGCGTCGATGCTCCAGCGCCTGTAGGTCTATGACGAGATTCTCCTCGCCGTTGGAGAGAAGAGCTTCTCGCAGATCAAAACACCATCTTGGCCTAGGCTACCACCGGCGGTGTCGAGGAGGGGAACGAAGAAGGGAACGAGGCAGCGGAAGCGTGGCGTGGGGGGGGGGGGGGGGGGGGAGAGAGCAAGTCGCCGGCGGCGTGAGTCGAGGGGTAAGGGGGTGAGCAGGGCAGCGTTGGAGAGCGAGGGCGGTGAGCGAGGACGGAGGCGTCAGAGAGGGACGCGTTGGAGAGCGAGCGAGGAAGGAGATGGAAGGGACTTCGGGATTGGTCGGTAAATGTACGAGGGCCATTTCGCAAAAAAGCCGTCGCGACGAGTAAACCCGAACGGAGGGAGTACATATGTAAGAATACAACATTTAGAAGATCACGATCAATAAAGTACACCATGCCGACAGTAAAATGCCATATTACCACTGTAAAATAACACAATGTTGAATTTGCATGATCTTCGTGTATACTCCCTCAAACACGCCCATGATGTGTGGATGACGAACATGCACCCGGATCATTTCCGGGCATGTTCACACCCCCAAGAATTTTTTTTTGAAACTCACACCCCCAAGAACTTGATCAGGAAGGTGCATACTCCCCATCAGAAATCGGCACCACGGTGCGTCTGATTCTGGCCGAGTCAGCAGATAACTATCCGTGTTCACGGTGTACTGGCGTACTGATTATCACTGTCCGTCCGCTTAATTACTTTCCAACTGCAACAGCAAACGGATAACACTGACATGCGTGGATCAATCAAAATTTCTGGGCGTGTACACACATCGGAAAGGAAACGAACCGTGGAAACAAAGCAGCGTTCGCAACTCGGGCAATTAATGGCGGTCGCTCTTTCCAGGAAATCAAGCAGCTGGATAAAGGTGTATATCCGCAACCACAATTACTGGCGAGCAAAATGAAACAGAATAGAGAAGGAGTTTTGCCGTCCAACCCTCGGATTGTTCGCTTGTTCCGAAGGAGCCCCACACCCTTGTCCATCCTATAAATGGACGCCCGCTCCTCCCATTTTCCTCCCCTCTCACACACTTCTGCATACTCCTCTCCCATCTCCTCTGTTGCAACATAACCTGTGCATCACAGTTCTTGGAGTTTCTGATTCTTGATAGGCATTACCATCCTTCTGTTGCCAGTGCCGCTTTGAGACCGTCTTCCGTTCTTTCGCTCGTGTGCCTGCCAGGACGTTCTGCTGGTGATAGCAGCAGGCCGCACTCACCATGGCCGGCGGCGCGGTGGCGAACACCGCAGCGGGGAAGGACTACCCTGGCAAGCTCACCATGTTCGTGCTGTTCGCCTGCATCGTCGCCGCCACCGGCGGCCTCATCTTCGGATATGACATCGGCATCTCCGGTACGCAGGCGCACAGGCCTGTTTAACTGCTCTTGTTCACCAGCAAAATCTTTTCATCTTGGTTACCGCTCCTTGGTTACGGGAAAGTAGTAACGCTCTTGTAGTACTTGGTCAAATCTGTTTGCATCCGCCATGCTCTGCTGTTTTGTAAATCATGGCGTTCTACTGGCCGCCGTCCACCTACCAGCGTGTCGGCTGCTTCTATGCATAGTTTTCGGCGTCACATACTACATTTTATCTGCGATTTTTCCTTCATTTCGTTATCCAGTCGCCTGATTCTTGCGAAACCTGGCATTCTGCAGAATCAGAAACAAATAAGAAAAGATCGTTTAGTAGTAACTAACTCGTTCTCTGCAATTAATGGCGTCGATCAGGTGGCGTGACGTCGATGAATCCGTTCCTGATCAAGTTCTTCCCGGGGGTGTACCGGCAGGAGCAGGAGGCGGAGCGGAACCAGAGCAACCAGTACTGCAAGTTCGACAGCCAGCTGCTCACCATGTTCACCTCCTCCCTCTACCTCGCCGCGCTCGTCGCTTCATTCTTCGCCGCCACCGTCACCCGCGTCGCGGGCCGCAAGTGGTCCATGTTCGCCGGAGGCGTCACCTTCCTCGTCGGCGCCGCGCTCAACGGCGCCGCCAAGAACGTGCTCATGCTCATCCTCGGACGCGTCCTCCTCGGCATCGGCGTCGGCTTCGCCAACCAGGTACGACGAGTTGCTGACCTCGCAACTGTTCTCCTTGACTCTGCTCTGCATCTGTGACGTTTGCTTGTTTGACTCTCCTCTATAGTTGGAGACAAAAAGGGCAAGCGTCTGAAAATGACTTGCTTTACTGACGACTTTTTTTCTACTGCAACAGTCGGTGCCTGTGTACCTGTCGGAGATGGCGCCCGCGAGGCTGCGCGGGATGCTCAACATCGGGTTCCAGATGATGATTACCATCGGCATCCTATCCGCGAATCTGATCAACTACGGCACGTCCAAGATCAAGGGCGGGTGGGGATGGCGCTTGAGCCTCGCGCTGGCGGCGGTGCCGGCCGCCATCATCGCCGTCGGCTCGCTCTTCCTTCCCGACACCCCAACTCCCTCATCGACCGCGGCTACACCGACGCCGCCAAGCGCATGCTCCGGCGCGTGCGCGGCACGGACGACGTCGAGGAGGAGTACAGCGACCTGGTGGCCGCCAGCGAGGAGTCCAAGCTCGTGAGCAACCCCTGGCGCAACATCCTCCAGCGCCGCTACCGGCCCCAGCTCACCTTCGCCATCGCAATCCCATTCTTCCAGCAGCTCACCGGCATCAACGTCATCATGTTCTACGCGCCCGTCCTCTTCAAGACCATCGGGTTCGCCGACGACGCGTCCCTCATGTCCGCCGTCATCACCGGCCTCGTCAACGTCTTCGCCACCTTCGTGTCCATCGTCACCGTGGACCGCCTCGGCCGCCGCAAGCTCTTCCTCCAGGGCGGCACCCAGATGCTGGCGTGCCAGATCGTCGTCGGCGGCCTCATCGGCGCCAAGTTCGGCTTCACCGGCGTGGCCGACATCCCCAAGGTTTACGCCGCGGTAGTGGTGCTCTTCATCTGCGGCTACGTTGCCGGGTTCGCGTGGTCTTGGGGCCCGCTCGGGTGGCTCGTCCCCAGCGAGATCTTCCCGCTGGAGATCAGGTCGGCGGGGCAGAGCATCACCGTGTCGGTCAACATGTTGTGCACCTTCATCGTCGCGCAGGCGTTCCTCCCCATGCTCTGCCGCTTCAAGTTCATGCTCTTCTTCTTCTTCGGCGCGTGGGTGGTCGTCATGACCTTGTTCGTGGCCTTCTTCCTGCCGGAGACCAAGAACGTGCCCATCGAGGAGATGGTGCTCGTATGGAAGTCGCACTGGTACTGGGGCCGCTTCATCCGTGACGAGGACGTGCACGTCGGAGCAGACGTCGAGATGCACTCCAACGGCAAGATCCAGGCCGCCAAGCTCAGCATCTAGCCCGAAATGTTTTAGCTGACAAATATTCGCCAATAATTATGCTGCTACAATTCGAGGTCGAGGACTTAATCCAAAAATGATTTTTCATTTTCTGTATTATAATTGCCATACCTAGCCAGGACGATGACGAACAGTCAGTCCGTCACTATAGTCTTTTTCCTTCTTCCCTTTTCAAGTCTGGTTTCCTTTGTGCCGAATACTCCATTGTTGGTTGTAGCTTGACCAAATATGAATATAAATTATGGATGCAAGTTGGATCACTTTGCTTTCTCTGCACTCTGAAATTAGATATGAATACATACCTTGAGCAAATTGGGATGGAACTATTCTTGGTCTGTTGAGAAACTGTAAATTGCAGCATATCTAATTTAGGCATGCGTGACCACTACGATGCCGGCCTTTCCTAGAGAGCAATGATGCAAAATATTCGCACATCCGTGTCTCTAGAAAAAATATCGTGTCTGCAATGCCTAGTGCACAAAATACGCATCAGACCAACATACTAGCAATTTGTGACCCGAAGAACATGACGCCAACCGGACCCAGATACCTAGTCTAAATATCCGGACTGGTCAGCACCTCTCATATTCAGCTTATATATGTGGTTGATTGGGGGGGGGGGATGTAAATGGTCTGACCATCGGCCGCCACATAGTCCTATTTACCTCGGTAGTTCATTTTTCGGGGAAAAAGCTAACTTGTTTGAACTGTCAACCAAATTGATGAGATTAAACGGGATTAAATGGTGCGCCGTTTATATCCCTTGGGGTTGTAGCTTGGCCAAATATGAATATAAATTATGGATGCAAGTTGGATCACTTTGCTGTCTCTGCACTCTGAAATTAGATTTGAATACATACCTTGAGCAAATTGGGATGAACTATTCTTGGTCTGTTGAGAAACTGCAAATTGCAGCATATCTAATTTAGGCATGTGTGACCAAACAAAACAAATGATGCAAAATATTCGCACATCCAAATATCGTGTCTGCAATGCGTAGTGCACAAAATACACATCAGACCAACATACTAGCAAATTGTGACCCGAAGAACATGACGCCAACCGGACCCGATACCTAGTCTAAATATCCGAACTAGTCGGCACCTCTCATACTCAGACTATACATTTTTTTTTTTGCGAAACACAGTACAATGTAGACGCTCACATACACGCGCATACACTCACCCTTATGAACGCATGCACACACTACCCTACCCCTATGAGCACCTCCGAGAGACTAAGCCGGCGGATCAGGTGTTGAGATTGAACGAAGTCACCACGGGCGCCTCGCTGTTGACGGGAATGTCGCCTCCCACTGAAGAATATTCCGCCTAAATGAGAAACACCAGCGTCGAACCTGGGGTTTGAACTCTGGTGGGCTGGGGGTATAACCACCCTCCTAACCATCCTACCACAGGCAGGTTCTCATATATGTTGTTGATTGGGGCTGACCAGACGTGTCCGGCATATGGGTTCCGACATATCAGACCCACCCAAAACCTCTCAAAATCGTCTCCAACCCTCTCGCCTGATTCCTTCTTCCTTCCTTTTGCCTCGTCTGCTGCGCGCACCTACGCCGCCCTTGGCCTAAGTCCGCCCTACTCCCTTTTCGTTCAGAACTTGCATCACCGCCACCACAAAACCCTAAACCCACCGCCATCACAAAACCCAAATCTCTCGGCGGACAAGTTTGCCGCCCCCGAATCAGCAATATCCCAGTACGTACTACTCCATCGGACATACCCCTTGTTTGTCATGTGTTTGACAAAATGCCAAAACTATTTCTTTAGTTTATTTTGCTCGTTTAGGACAACAATGGATTCGTCGGATGATGTGTTTGATTAAAAAGAGTTTGATGAGTTCATATTCAAGGAGTTTATCAATGAAGTTGATGGCTAAATCGGTTAATGTTGAAAATGCTGACATGATGGTGATAATAAGCATCCTCTAAAAATTGGAGGAGAAAGAGTAACATGTTCTCAACTTCAGTGGTTTGATAATGGGCGTGATATTTGTCCCCCGTGATAGGATCAAGGGCGAACAAGATATCTACAACCACTATTTCACACCTGATCCGATATTTCATGAGGGTTTTTCCATCGTCGATTCTCAATAAACTCTCATTGGTTTTGTCGCATAGTGGAACATGTGAAGAAGATCCCTTCTTCACTCTGAGAAAAAATTGTTGTGGATAACAGTTATTCTCTAATATGCATGACCGCTCTCAGAATGTTTCCTATGGTAAACCTGCAGATGTTGTTGATGAGCATTTCCGGATGGAAAAGAGCACATGCATTGGGGCGATGGAGAAATTTGTCTGCACCGCGGTGAAGGTATTTGGACCGAGGTATATTAGAGAACCAACTACCAAGTATACCGAAAAGTGACTGACAATTGTAACATAAAGAGGTTTTCCGTACATGCCCGGTTCAGTCGATTGCATGCATTGGCAATAGAAAACTGCCCGCCAAGCTTGCATGAGAAGTATGAACGTGACACCAGCATGCCGGGTTAATTCTGAAAACGACATCAATGTGGTTGAGTGATCTCCGTTGTTCAAAAGACTTCGTGATAGGAATGCTCCAGTGTGCAACTAGACCTTCAATGGTCATGACTACACCATGTGGTACTACCTTACCGATAGTATCTATCCTCGGTGGACACCATTTGTGTTGACTATACTGATCTCCAAAGTAACAAACGATGTGTCTTCACACAAATGCAATAAGTTGCTAGGAAAGATGTGGAAAGAACATTTGGAGTGCTCTAGACTCGTTGGGTATTGTTCTTGAAGCTGTAATAATGTGGGATCCAGAAATTGTGACAAATGTGTTTTGTTGTGTAATCTTGTAGCACATGATTATAGAGGACGAGAGCGAAGGGACAGTCGGCATGAATGATTTTGAAAAGTAGTGAGAACATGTCCACCTCTCGGAATAAGATGGAGAGCAAGTTGTGAACTTATTTCATATGCATCGACAACTTTGAAATCAACGCTCACATGTGCAACTGGTCAATGGTTTCATGAAATATATGTGGATCCACACCGGAAATAATAAATTTTATGTTTCAATTATGCACCCCGAGTAAATTTATGTATGATTTTAAACTATTTATTTGTGGCATCAATAATTTGTAGGTGTATAATACGGAGTATGATCTACATGCATGTAGTTTGCATTGATTTGAGGTTCTGAGTGGAGAGTGTGGTAGCAGCAGGAGGAGTCAAAGATCCGCGGACACGTCCAAATGCATCCACAAACATACACAGGTCAAGTTTGGCAACCTCCTCCGAGAAGGAATGGAAATTAATGTGTGACGCTTATCTTGGAGTGGACTCTAAACCATGCATAGGATAGGAGGACAATGTATTGTCCACGAACGGCATATCTAACTTTCAGAAAGCATATGATCTATCTGATGAGTTGAGTACATATGAGTCTGACAATTGTACACGGATGCTTCCGCGTGCATGGCCCCGGCTGAGCCGGTAGACGGTCTCACTGCCAAGTGCCAACGCCCAACGCGACCGCCCCGTGATCTTCGGGGTAGTAGAGTACATGCTAAACTACAAGACCTTTCCACACACACTCCCATTGCATTCCTCTGCACTAGTAGCTGCATGCCTCTTATCCACAACACAACATCATCGATCCAGTAGCTAGCGCGTCACAGAATCGGGAGCAGGAGCAATAAGATGGTGCGAGAAATTAATAAAAGCAGAGCAGCTAGGGCACCGACTCCACCAGCTCCGATCCCAACCAAAGTCTTTTTCCACCAAAAGGTGCACAGAAATCCTAAATGGAAGGCTGATGCTACTGATTCTCGAGCTGATTTGATAGGATCCCCGATTTGGTCACGTGTTTGGATCGGGAAAGGCTAAAAGAGGCCCAGGCCCCAGAAAAGGCAAGCACGGCCGAGATCATCATACTGTACTGTAGTACAGAACTAGGTGGCCGGTGTCACGCATAATCGGTGGGAAAGCAGGAAGAGAAAGGCGTCTCCGGATTAGCCTAGATTAATTGCGAGCAGCCGCCCGTGTCAAAAAGGTGGCTGGATAAATTTGTGGATAGCCCTCTTGTTTTCTCGGGCCGATGTGGAAAGTGAACACTAGTGCCGACTCGTTTCGTTAGTTCAGTAGGAGTATTAACAACCATCCTTGAATTCTGGCTTGGATTTTCTTGTGACGTGATGATGCCGATTTTGACCCACATGTTCGGGACTACGTAGGTTACACGTGACACGGTCTGATTCGGAGCACACCGACCACGCATGCATTTCGTCGCTCGCCATTCGCATCATGGCTGGCTGTTGTTAAGGTTATCCACAAACAAATCCACCGCTGATCAGGCACCAAATCGATCGTGTTTTCATCCCGTCATCATCATCCACACAATGCATTCTGCATTTCTCTGCTCCCACGTACGGTGCTAGGTTTTCTATGTTATAGGAAAAACATTTACTCCCTCCGTTCATGTTCATAAAAGATGTCTCAAACTAGCTCAAATTTGCATGTATCTACACACTAAATTATGTCTAGATACATGTAAATTTGAGCTAGGTTTAGACATATATCTTTTATGAACGGAGAGTAGAAAACTGGATTACAATCGATCATCAACTCTTGTTTATCGTCCAATGCATGCACCGTGCTGTTTGCCCTCCAAAGAAGGATGGCAACAGTGCATGCACGGATCACCGGCCTTTAGCATCCGCTGGAAGAGCGACACCGGACTATTTTTCTCTTGCCACCGGAAGAGCGACGTTGACACCGTCGGTGGGGCGTTCTTCTGCAGGAGCCACCCAACGAGGATGTGCGTCATGCATGTGCGATGAGTCAGGCAGCACCACCCAATAGTTTTGGTTTCAGAATGCTAAAATATACGACATAATTCATGTTCCCACAAAAAATTTACTTACAAACAAATTAATTTCCATTCTTTTGATGCAACATGCTACGAGTTTGACCACAACAAGTGCAGACGAGGCCCCATGGCTTGTGCACTCCTGCTCATTGGAATCATGAGCTACCTTCTGCTCCTTCGAGTGAATTCATCTTTCACTCTCTAATTGTGATTTCGGACAACATTTATCCCATTTAATTGTTGTGTCATTCGGACTTGTGAGTGTGTCAACTTTTACCATGATTTAATCTTGACGGTCGTGACCTCACATGCCAGGCCAACGTGGATTTCGAGTTGGATTAGAAAGCATATTGGATGCGGAAAATTTATTGGCATCCAGTACAACCAACCCTATTTGGTAACACCTAACCAGCACCATTGATCCGCTTCCAACATGTCCATTACTTAGGCACGAAACATTCTTGGGTCTCGTCTGACCTGGCCGTCGTCCCCCTTGTAGTCGCTACCAAATCCGTAACCATTTATAGTTCTAAGCAAGAAAAAGAATAGAGATGAATCGGGAAACAAGGGATTTGCTATAGATCCAATGCAACTAAGCGAGAATCGACTAGATGCGGGTTGAGGTTACAAGTCGGTCGTGTTAGCGGATCGGGTCGACTATGTCGAGAGATAACGCAGGTTCAGGGTAAAATGTGGCACAGAAAACTAAATACCATAAACACAGTAACAAATCACAAATACGTGTAAAATTGGAATTCACTCATTTTTTTAAAGAAAATCTCCCTGCTCCAGTGAATTTTGTTATGGTAAATTTATGAGATATTAGGATTTAACTCTTACTAATTTGGTTGTCTAGTGATCAGGTGGGCCAGATGAAAGGACATCCTTATCTTAAGTGGTTTTTGGTGCTGTTGACAAGTGATTAGATGGCTAATCCTATTTACAGTCAAATTATCATTTCATATGTGAAAATAGAAATATCGAATCGCTATTAAAACATACCATATCTGTTGGTGAAAGAGTTACATAAGAATTTTGAAAAAAAATACATTGAGGAAATCAAAAAGTAAACACGTACGTAAAAATAAGACAATATATTAAAAAAAGGAAGAAATAAGAAAATCACTACATTTAGGTGGGCCTGTTCTTGTGACTCCTACTTACAGGCTTCATTTGTACTACGAAATTTCCTACACCTGGTTGGGGTTGGCCTGCCGCTCTATAAAGAGGCCTTGCTGTGAGGCCGACAGTTCAATCTACAAAGATTAAAATGGGCTTACATTGAGGAAGGAGCTGGTTGGTCTGTCGCCCTTCGTCCGAGTGGGGAAGAAAAAAAAGATAGTACAGCTGAACCGACAGACCCGACAGCAGAATTCCAAGTGGCTGTCCAGTGGCAACCGACTCAACAATACAGTCAGGTACACCGGCAGAGGTGATCACTTGTCAGGTGCACGGCCGCACTCATCACTGCAGGCGAAGGTTCATCCCAGATCTCCGCTGGCGACGTACAGTTACAGGAGTTCCGTCGATCGGGCAGCAATCCGAAACAATTGAGCATGTAGATTATCACCGGAACTACTGTAGTCCGCAGCAATACAGAGTTGTATACCAGCCAATTTGTTCAAGGCAGACGAGCGAGCACGCGACTCGGAACACGTTGCTCCAGCAAAAAAAATACTCCGTCCGATCTGTAAGAACTGTCGTGAAAAGATAATTGAGTACGTACAAATCGTAGTACAAGCTACCACGCATTTTTTGGAATCGGAAAGAGTATCTTATTTGCACTATGTTTTGATAAGGAGGGAGTAGTATACAACTCTGTTATTTGCATAAAATCACCAATTTGCGTGCCAAATTTACCGAACTGAAAGTTTAAGTTTTTTCAGAAAACAATAAACGTGAACTGAACACGAATTGACTCCAGAGGACCCACCAATTAAGATTAGAAGAATTGTTGGTTGAGGTGGACGAGGGTCCCACCTGTCAGTCTCCCTTCTCTTTTACCCCCTCTCTCCCTTGTTGACTGGATGCACGCGACCGTAAGAGCGGAGACAACCAAGGACCCCGCTGGACTGGTCGTAGCCGCACAGACCACCGGACATCTCGCACTCGTAGCACGACCCATCGCTGGGTCCCAGCTGAGTCGGAACTGGAGCCGTAGCACCTCTCCGTACCGCCACTCCCCAGCCGTGGTCGGTACTCTGGGCTCCTCAGCCACTCCGTCAGTACAGGCGCAAGGTACACCTCCCTGCATGCCCGAATCCAGTCTCCATCCGGTGCGCCGACCTGTCGAGCCACACTTCAAGCGGAATGGTGGCGTTGTGGCGGAGTCAACGGCGAGCGAATGGACGCCGACGATGATGTCCGAGGCAAGGCACGTCGGAGGAAGCTCAAGGAAGCGCACCTCATTGAAGGCGGCTTGTGTAGCAGCGAGGAGGAAGATCTTCAGCAATCTACAGAGCGGATCAGAGCGCGTCGACGAAGCATATCGATCGGCAGCGGACGGAGCCGGAGTTGGGGAAGACAACCTCCACGGCGACAATTGAGTGACTGCAGCGTAGATTATTTCTTTCACAGAGGACCAAACTGACGATGCGAGGCTATATGACATGGTTGCGAAGCTTGGTGAATCCCATGGGCACAGGAGTGATCACGATGAGATTGGGGGCACTCTTGTCGGATAGGAGTGGCTTTAGGCCATAACCTCATGGACCTATACCACTTTCAGCCCACAACGTTCAAGACTTCCTGTCGGGAACCTGCCTCTAGAAGCTTCTCCACCGAGCAAGACCTGTCGTACTACATCAAGGCTCTACGAAGATCACCTTGCTACGAACTACATTGAAGGAAGGCTACGAGATCAAGACTTAACGTACAAGGCAAGGGGAAACCCTAGACGTAGAAGGTTCAGACATCAGCTCCACCTATATATACCGAAGGAACTCCACCAAGACCTCCACGTTCATTACACACCGAAGCTTTGTGCAGACATCTCTGTAAAACTCTAGTTCTTAATCCAGATCCACATCTATAATCTCTGGCCGAGACCTCCTATAACTCGTAGAGATAGTCTTTGTACTGATTTTAAAGTCACACCATGATTAAAGTCTGAGGGATCGTCATCTACATTGTCTATAGCTCAAATCTGTTGACCTGCACCGCTTGCCAAAAAAATAAACTTACTTCTGATCTCCGGAAGTAAGATTGCGTGGGTCCATAATTAACTATCCCTCGACAACTCTGAATGTCGTATGCGTTCTCGAAGCACAACGCACGCCAGCAGCTGAGACTTCGGGGAAGAGAAGGTCGCGACAAGGCATGTTGATAGGTATATAGAAGAGGAGATAATGCGGATTACCCCAGCGGAAAATCATCACGAAGGCGGATGGCCGGGATCTGTCGGAGGATGATTTCATCGCAGTGGTTAGACAAATCGGTTCGCCGTTTGTAGGAGAGGGTCAGCCAGGCAGCGTGTATGGGGCTGTGGGAGGAGGGACACACACAGGTATGTGGCTGCGGGAGGAAGGCCATGCGACATCTATCTGGGGGAAATGGAAGTGAACGAACCCGGTGTACCATAGTGTGGGCGGGAGGCGGGGCGCGGATGATGGCAACGAGCGTGATAGTTGTCCACCTTCGAACATGAGATCATCGAGGTGGTCTAGGGAGGGGGATTGGAACCACTTGTCGAACCTGGCATCGACCTTGCAGGTTAAACGGAAGTTGTCGATGGAAAGATCTTGGAGACTACGGCGACGCATTTGCTATCCGACTCGCAGAGCAGGTCATCGACGACGAGGTTGACGGGGCCCGGAGTGCTAGAGGGGATCCACAGCTGGGAGAGGACGGTTGTTCGCACGCCAGATTTGCAGGGGAGGAGGGAGATTATTAAGTGTAGCATCTAGTCGGGGAGCTAGGTGGTTGATGAGACCGACACACGCTGAAGTATTTTGCTGTTCTGGAACGACCCGCCTCCGCTTGTTGGCCGTCGTGTCCTCCATCACAGCCGGCAGCAATACACCCCAGAGACTTCTCGATGGCGGTGGTTCTGGCTCGACACTGTTTTTTTCATGTTTTGGGTGTGGGGGGACAGAAAATATCAGTGTTTTCGGAGACCCTTTTTCCATTTAATCCTCTCCCAAAATAATTTGCTTACAAATTGATCCAAAACTAGGGGGAGGGGGGCAGTTGCCCCCTGGCTTACAATAAACTTTATTGTTGCTTGTGTGTTTGATTTAGCGATACGAGGGCGGCGTATTAATTAATCTCTGCGTGCGAGGTAGAAATTCCATTGATCATAGTGTGGAAGCTCTAACCTTTTTGCTAAATTAGTTCTACTACGAGGTGCACCGTGCACGCCATCGACCCCAAAAATACACCGGTACCAAATAGGACCGTAGGGATTTCTGGTTCTTGAGCTTCAGTGAAGCTTTTATTCCTTCTGAAACAAACATTATTTCTACAAGTTTAAATTTTGTACAAAAAAGTGTATCTAACCGGCATGGAAGTATTATGTTATTGTGAGCCGCACAAAAATGAAAGGGCTTTTTTATTTTCGTCCCATTTCGCTTAGTTCTTTTTAGTTTTGTCCCACTGGTTTAGTTTTTCTCACTTTTAACCCACTTCGCTCCACCGAGCCTCACAAATGGCCAAGCGGCTGTTTTCGTCAGGAGAACCTCGTTTGACCGTTACTTGGTTGAGTCCTGACTAGCGGGTCTGCTTAAAAACCTGACGGGTGGGGACAAATGGACAAGGCTATTGTCACATCTAAATGTAACTGACTGTAAAAACATAGAGTCCAGCCAGAACCACCTCCTAGAGAATACCCCGCCGTAGATAAAGCCCCACAATCGAGAAGACTACGGGGTTGCCTATGTCGCTGCCGACAGTGATGGAGGATGCGGCGACCAACAAGCGAAGGCGGGTCAATCCAGATCCGCAAAATACTTCAGCAAGTGTCAGCCTCATCAGCCTCCACCTTGATGAGATGATGCACATCATCTCCCTCCTCCCCTGCAAATCTGGTGTGCAGAATACCGTCCTATCCTAGTGGTGGCGCCCCTGGCACTCCTCCCCCATCAACCTCGTCGTCGACGACCTGCTCTGCGAGCCGGATAGCAAACATGTCGCCGTAGTCTCCAAGATTCTCGTCGCACACCATGGGATAGCCAGATGCCTTGCCATCAGTACCTTTCGTTCAACCTGCAAGATCGATGCCAAACTCGATGAGTGGTTCCATTCCCCGCCCTAGACCACCTCGAGAATCTCCTGTTCAAAGGTGGACAACCGCCACGCTCGCTACCATCGTCCCCGCTTCGGCTTGCGCCCACGCTGCGGATATAAGAGAAGGTCAGTCAGGCAGCAAGTATGGGGCTCGGGAGGAGGGCCAGACGCTCGGCCGTGGCACGACTGGCCGGGACGACAACCTGTGCCTTTTTTTTAATATTTAGATTTTTTTAATTGGCATGACATGTGAGACCTGCTCCATCTTTGCTCATGTTTGTACCACGTCAGCCTGACAAATGAGTTCCATCTGTCTTTTTTGTGTGAATTGGCGATCAACGTACGATTAGTGTGTTTTACTAAAAACTTAAAAATCGATATTTACTTTGTGTGAATTCGTGATTAACGTATAAATAGTGTTATTTCCAACAACAAAAAAACGATAGTTATCCGTCGCGAAAACGTAAAGCGGCACCACTAGATAAATTTGACATGAAAAGTGATTGGTTTTATACTAGTACTAGTAAAACCATCCCGGCCGATCGACGGACACCGTTTTCGCGTTTCATTCGGCGGACCAAAAGCTCCTAGTCTCCACTTCGCGGGGGCAAAACACACCGGGCTAAGAAAAGGATCCAAGTTTAGAAGCGTGGGTTTGATTGTCGTATGTACCTTCTTTTTGCCAATGAGAAGATGCATGTGGAACAAAGAAGTGCATGATACGTCTCAAACGTATCTATAATTTTTGATGTTCCATGCTTGTTTTATACCAATTGCTACATGTTTTGCATCTACTTTATATCACTTTTATACATTTTTTGGGACTAACCTATTAACAAGATGCCGAAGTGCCAGTTCCTGTTTTCTGCTGTTTTTGTATTCCAGAAAAGCTAGTCTGGAAATATTCTCGGAATTGGACGAAACTACACGGGGTCCCTATTTTTCCAGAACACGCCTGACGGACCGAAGAGCAACGGAGAGGAGCCAGGAGGCCCCACACGCACCTAGGGCGCGGGCCCCCCTCTGCCGCGCCCTAGGGTGGTGTGGGCCCCTCGGGGGTCTCCAGCCGCCGCCCTTTCGCCTACTTATTCCCCCCGACGCGAAAACCCTAAGTGCCTGAGCAAATATCCACGAAAAGTTCCAGAGACGCCGCCGCCGTCAACCCTAGCTCGGGAGGGTTCAGAACCTCTTCCCGGCACCCTGCCGGAGAGGGGAATCGTCACCGGAGGCTTCTACATCGCCATGCCTGCCTCCGGAGTGATGCGTGAGTAGTTCATCCTTGGACTACGGGTCCATAGCAGTAGCTAGATGGTTGTCTCTCCACTTTGTGCCATCATGTTTAGATCTTGTGAGCTGCCCTACATGATCAAGATCATATTATTGTAATGCTACATGTTGTGTTTGCTGGGATCCGATGAATATTGAATACTATGTCAAGTTGATTATCAATCTATCTTATATGTTATTTAAGATCTTGCATGCTTTCCGTTACTCGTAGATGCTTTGGCCAAGTAGATGCTTGTAACTCCAAGAGAGAGTATTTATGCTAGATAGTGGGTTCATGCTCCGTTTAACTGGGACAGTGACAGAAAGTTCTAAGGTTGTGGATGTGCTGTTGCCACTAGGGATAACCTAACGATGCTATGTCCACGGGCATATGTGTTTGTTTACATTACGCACTTTACTTAATGCAATTATCCGTTGCTTGCAACTTAATACCAACGGGGGACTCGGATGACAACCCGGCGGTGGATTATTAGTCATAGATGCTGTTGGATAACGGTCTATGTATTTGTCGTAATGCCCAATTAAATATCATAGTAGTCAACATGTCATGTATATGCATTGTCATGCGCTCACTATTTGTCAATTGCCCAGCTGTAATTTGTTCACCCAACATGTTAGTTATCTTTTATGGAGAGACACCACTAGTGAACTGTGGACCCCGGTCCATTCTTTTACACTGATTAAACAACCACAAACTGCAAACTGTTCCTTTTTCATTCTCTGCAATTTAATACTCATTTTCCACACCATACGTTTAATCCTTTGTTTTCAGCAAGCCGTGAGATTGACAACCTCACTGTTTCGTTGGGGCAAAGTAGTTTGATTGTGTTGTGTGCAGATTCCACGTTGGTGATCGAGTACGGCGCCACAACAACCTTCTGAAGAGTTGCTGCTCCTACTGGTTCGATAACCTTGGTTTCTTTCTGAGGGAAAACTTGCTGCTGACTGCATCATACCTTCCTCTTGGGGTCTCCCAACGAACGTGTGATTCACGTCATCAAGCTCTTTTTCTGGCGCCGTTGCCGGGGAGACAGCAGTCTTCTGCAAGGGGAGTTTCACGCTTCCAATCTCTTTACTTTGTTTTTGTCTTGCTTAGTTTATTTTATTTTATCTTGTTTGCTTTCAATTATCAAAAACACAAAAAAATTAGTTACTTGCATCTAGTTTACTTTCAAGTTATTTTCTGTCTGTTTTTAATTCTGCTAAAATGAGTACTCCTGAGAACACTAAGTTGTGTGATTTCACTAGCACGAACAACAATGATTTCATATGCACACCTATTGCTCCACCTGCTGCTTCAGCAGAATTTTATGAAATTAAACCTGCACTTTTAAATCTTGTTATGAAAGAGCAATTTTCTGGTGTTAGTACTGATGATGCTGCTGTTCACCTTAATAACTTTGTTGAACTTTGTGAAATGCAAAAGCTCAAGGAAGTAGATGGTGATATTATTAAACTGAAACTTTTTCCTTTCTCCTTGAGAGGACGTGCTAAAGAATGGTTGCTATCTTTGCCTAGAAATAGTATTGATTCATGGACTAAATGCAAAGATGCTTTTATTGGAAAATATTATCCTCCTGCTAAGATTATTTCTTTGAGAAGTAGCATAATGAATTTTAAGCAATTTGATAATGAACATGTTGCTCAAGCATGGGAGAGAATGAAATCATTGGTTAAAAATTGTCCCACTCATGGACTGACTACTTGGATGATCATCCAAACCTTCTATGCAGGATTAAATTTTTCTTCAAGGAATTTATTGGATTCGGCCGCTGGAGGTACCTTTATGTCCATCACTTTGGGTGCTGCAACAAAGCTTCTTGATGATATGATGATTAATTATTCTGAGTGGCACACCGAGAGAGCTCCAACAGGTAAGAAGGTAAATTCTGTTGAGGAAACCTCTTCCTTGAGTGCCAAAATTGATACTATTATGTCTATGCTTGCAAATGGTCAAACACATGTTGATCCAAATAATGTTCCTTTAGCTTCTTTGGTTGCTCAAGAAGAGCATGTTGATGTGAACTTCATTAAAAATAATAATTTCAACAACAATGCTTATAGGAATAATTTTGGTAATAGCAATTATAGGCCCTATCCTTCTAATAGTGGCAATGGTTATGGAAATTCCTATAGTAACTCCTATAACAATAATAAGAGTGTACCCTCGATCTTGAAGTTATGCTTAAGGATTTTATTAGTACACAAACTGCTTTCAATAAAACTGTTGAGGAGAAATTTGGGAAAATTGATGTGCTTTCCTCTAAAGTTGATAGTCTTGCTCTTGATGTTGACTTGTTGAAACTAAAGAACATGCCTCATGATGTTAAAGAGAGCAAAACTCTCAATGCTATACAAGTTAAAATTGATAACAATGTGAGGATGTTAGCTGAATTGCATGCTAGATGGGAAAGAGAGGATGAAATTGCTAGAAAGAATAATATTGCTAGAGTTTATACTATTACTACTTCTGAAAATGCTTCAAACTCAAGTGTTAACAAACCTCCTACCATTAATGGCAAGATAATTGGTGTTGGTAATGTTTCCACTTCTATTGCAAAATGTCCTAAATTGCCTGATAACTCTGAAACTGTCCTTGATAAAGATGCTGAAATTTCTAGCAATAAGGAAGATAATAACTCCATTACTTTTGATAATAATGACTTTGATTTTGATGGTTGCAATATTTCTGAAGTAATTAAGTTCTTGCAAAAGCTAGCTAGAAGTCCTAATGCTAGTGCTATAAACATGGCTTTTACTAAACATATTACTAATGCTCTCATGCAAGTTAGGGAAGAGAAATTAAAACATGAAGCTTCTATCCCTAGGAAGTTAGAAGATGGTTGGGAGCCCATCATTAAATGAAATTGAATGACTTTGATTGCAATGCTTTGTGTGACCTTGGTGCTAGTATTTCTGTTATGCCTAAAAGATTATATGATATGCTTGATTTAGCACCTTTGGAAAATTGTTACTTGGATGTTCACCTTGTGATTCTACTATTAAAAAACCTTTGGGAAGAATTGATGATGTTCTTATCATGGTTAACAACAATTATGTCCCCGTTGATTTTATTGTCTTGGATATTGAATGCAATCCATCATGCCCTATTGTGCTGGGAAGACCTTTTCTTAGAACTGTAGGTGCTATTATTGATATGAAAGAAGGGAATATAAAATATCAATTTCCTCTCAAGAAAGGTATGGAACACTTTCCTAGGAAGAAGATTAAGCCACCTTATGATTCTATTGTTCGAACAAATTACAATGTTGATGCTTCTTCACTTGGTAATACTTGATGCATGCTTTGTGCCTAGCTAAAAGGCGTTAAAGAAAAGCGCTTATGGGAGGCAACCCATTATTTTTATTCTGCAATTTTTCTTTTATTGAGTCAAGGAGGATGTTTACTTCTGTAGCAACTCCTTTGTATCTTTATTTTCTCGCATTGTTGTGCCAAGAGTAGCCTCTAATGTTAAGACGATGCTTAATTTTGATTGCTGCGCAGAAACAGATTTTTGCTGTTCACTGTACGAAATTCCTAAAATCACCAGATTGTTAATTAAATCTGAAATTTTGTGCGTAATCTTTATGAATGTCTGAATCTTTCATTAGTTCAGAGTTTTCGATCTGAGCGTCGTAAGTGCCTTGAAAAAATTCGTCTTTGCGGACTGTTCTGTTTTAGACAGATTATGCCTTTTTATTTTGCATTCTCTCTTTTACTAGTGTTGAGTGAAATTCTTTTTTGGGTGGAAGAGCTTCACATAACATCAGTGGCTGTAGCTAATGTTTAAAGTAACAAATCATATTGCGTCTTATAGAACATGTGAGTTTTTGATTATGCACTAACCCTCTAATGAGATCTACTTTGAGTTTGGTGTGACGGAAGTTTTCAAGGGTCAAGAGAGAAGGATGATATAATAGGATCAAGAAGAGTGAAGAGCTTAAGCTTGGGGAGGCTCCCATGGATCTCCCAGCATATTTCAAGAAGACTCAAGCGTCTAAGTGCAAGATTTGTTGAATATATGTGTTTCTACACATTTAACGCGGTTGAGATGTAAATTTTAAAGAACATACATGTACATCACTGACCTTTTTAATTGCAGATATTCCATCCAATGTTGCATGAGAGGCACTGGATACTGGCGGTTGTTGATCTAGTGAACGAAAAAGTTGGTTTGTTCTACAGCCTAATATTAGTCGATGAAGGGGTCAATCCACATAAGGATCTATGGAATAAAGTGGTAAGTGTTTGATAATAAAGTGTTGTTATTTTTCGTATGATCACGGCTTTTTTAAACTGTAAGTGTGTATCTGACCATGTAATTTTGATAGTCTGTGAATTTGGAGTTCGCATACTGCCTCGCTTTAAAGAAGACGGTCCCAATTGTGAACTTCCCTTGTGAATATCAAAAGGTCAAGCTGCAAACAAGCACGTAAGCCTTGTTACAAAATGGCATATTCAAGTATTGTGTACAGGCCTTTCCGCATCCTAGCATGATATTTTTACTGTGATGGCTGATATAAATTGTAGTTTCTATTTTGAAGACCACCCTGTTGCATTTAGTAGTGTATATAAAAATCATAAGAGACCGTTAGTACATACTGAAAACCAAAAAAAATGGAGGTTCGCCGAGGCTGAAACAAACGTTGCGCTGATATGAACTATGGATGAAATTATTGAGATATGAACTATTAGGTCTTCGAGTATAAGCATTTCCGTGATATGGTAAAGATTGGAATTTTTTTAACTAGAAAAAAATAAAATAAATTTCTTTGCAGCCACGACTGTGGGTTCCATGTTATCCAGGCTTTGGAGTGCTACAAAACCGAAGATGTTGTAGGGCATGAGAAGGTACTGCAATAAACCTGTATGTCCTAGAGAATCTTAATAAATCATTGGCTAACTGTTGCTGATTTACCACAATTGCAGCAGAAGTCACTGACGCCTTACAAGAAATATTTGAGCCATGTTCTGGTATATCATCGTTTTAATGATTTGAATCCCTTGAGGGGAGGTGTACCAGAAGATGTCCCCTGAAGCTAATGAATGATGGACATGTGAAACAGTTGAAGGCAGATCGAATTCCTAATGGCTAAGAATAATGCTAGCGTTGAAAGTTGTAAAATTCAGTAAACTATTTGACTATGATTTAGCTGTGTTAGTTTGCCGAACTGCACCGACATTTTAGAACTTTGAACTTTCATATTCGTATCCACGGTGGTCTTCTGGATATGGGGTGTGCAAAAAGATTTGCATGTTCTTTGGTGGGAGATAAAATGATGGAAAAATCAAAGAGTTCGGGCTGAAAGCTTATATGGGCCTTCTTGTTTAATATACTGGGCCATTGCATTCGAAAAAAGAACTATTATATTTAACGAGATTAGAATTTAGTGAGTTAAGACTACCAGACCAGTAGAAAAAATTCTAGCCCTACATGTTACATTCAAAAAATTACATATTATCCTTATGTAAAACTGAGATGTGAAAATACAATGTTAGACGACGATAATGGAGGAGGAGCTGAACATGATCTGACAATTGAAAAAAACAAGAAAGATCAATAGCTTAAATTTATGAGATCTGCCGCAGTGAGATCGGACGCATTGGATACCCTGTGGATGATGTGGTGGGAAAAAGGCTACGTGTAGAGTGTGTAATAGTCAAGGTCTAGATGAGAGGCACAGTTCCTAGCACGTCCACTCCGTCTCATCTTCCCGTGCTGGACTGTACGTAGGGTGCAGCGTAATATACTTCGGGTAATGGACTGTACGTAGGGTGCAGCAATACGCGTGGTTGATGAACATATCTGTCATGATCTAAAGAGCAGGGCAGGCTTGTTGACTACACAAAGTCAAACAAGTGTCATTGTTGTGTTAATACTGTTAGAGAGGGAGAAAGCAAAAGTAGTGTAGATATAGATATATTGGCAAGTGCACAAGTTGGTTGGTTTAAAAAAATTGAGATATTTGAAGGGTTTATTGATTTCATTCGGTTTTGTCAATGCGAAAAAAAGAGTATACCATTTCTGTGAAAAACGGACAAGTGATGTCGTCGACTAATGCAGGAACGGGACATGTATTAGTTTGGACGTACTACCATATAATGTTGAAACTTTCGTAATCTGATGTGGTTGGTAAGAAGTTCTTGACAACCACAATTATGTAGTTGATTTTCAAAAAGAAAATGGTAATATGTATCGACTTCAGTAAGCTAATCAATAGCCAAAAGTATTGTGGCAATGGTGCAAAATTAGAAGGGTTGTTTATAATAGGAGTGTATTTTTTATATTTACTCTGATTCCTTATTTTCTAACCCCGTCATGAATCAAATGATAGGAGATTATGAATTGGTAATAAAAAAAAGGTTACCTCCTTGATTTGTTGCGTAAAAATTAGTGTTAGGTTAGCTAAACCGGGAAAAAAAGAAAACAAATACATTTCTTATGAAAGTAAGTAAGACGCATTATATGATTAGTTTTGCACTATCTGATTCATACACGTGGTTTATTTGTTTCTCTCATAGTTAAAAGGGAAACGTAGTGTCCAATTTTTCCCTCTAAATAGGAATATCGAAACGTGTAACATAATCAAAATACGATAGAAAAAATCATTCCGACAAAAATGTGATTGTTGTTGTTCTATTATTACATTGGTCCTTTTTAATGATCGAGTCGTTCTATTTATCTTGGGAACTAAAAAATGACTGATGGAGTAGATGATCGTGTTTGTTCGTACTATTTATAAATGGATGTAGTTTGATCCTATTTAGTAGACATCACCGAAAAGAGATGTGGCATGCAATAGCAACGTAAGTAGGGGCAAACAATTGTTTGAAAACTTATTGAAAATTCCTTATCGGGGTTCTGACTATTTGTTTGAAAAAAGGTTGTTTTAGAACTTATTGACTATTATATTGGAATCTCAAATGAGTGGACTATTAGGTGATCATGTTTGTTCAAAAAAAATAAAAAATAGGGAGTTTGAATGTAGTTGTATACATCATCGAAAGAGGTGTAATTTGAAAATAGACAAGTGACTAGGGAAAACAATTGTTTCAAACTTCTTGACAGTTCTTTATTGGGGTTCGTAACAAAAATCCTATCTGATAATATTAATTAAATGAAAGCATACATACGTGAACGATGTTACTTAACTAGTTTAGGCCATCGAATGATGTAAAATGAACACGTTCCCAAATTTAATGTTCATGTGCAGAAATAGTTTTGAAGGTTAGAGGTTGGTGGATTTGATAAGTGAGCTAAATTATTAGTCGATTAGAGGGACCAAAAAACTTGTTTTTCTGAAAATCTATTTCGTTCGATTTTCACCGCGTGATGATTAGGGTCCCACCATAAATTGGGAACTCAAATTCAAATTATGTTTTGTGTGTGCAACACTTGCAGAAGGTAGAGGGAAAAAATGTACTAATATAAATAATAATATTTTGTGCAAAAAGATTATATGTTCATTGTTGATTAATGTGCGTGTCGGAGTTGTTTCAGGTTATTTATGCCCGGAGAACACTACGGACTTGCCGACAACAGTACAACGCGCAGAAAAGAGGGGGCTCCCTCCACTGCCTTCCCCTGTTGATCTCGAAGCTGCTTGCTCACTCTTGTCTGCAACCCCATAAGCAGAGACGGCAGGTCCCTCCACCACCTCCAGCCACACTATTCCCATCGAAAAATTGCTATCCAATCTCCTCTTTCCGCCCACTCTTTCTCTTTAATCAACCATGGATGAGGAAGGAGAACATGCCAGCCCTCTTGTAAAGTTCGTAGCCACGAAAGATCTGGTGGGGGAGGTCATGCTGAAACTTGGATCTAGCAGATCCATGATCCGGCTGAGTGCGGTGAGCTCGGGGTTTCTGGAGGCGAAGAGAAACCCTGGACTGCTCGCTAGGTTTGCAGAGGTAAACCAGCCTGCATTCGTTGGCTTCATCGTTTCTTTCAAGCAAAATCAAGAGAAGGGCAGTGGCCGCTTCAGGGTGGTCTACCACGCTGATTCAAGGGTGGAAGAAACAGCTGTTGCTCTACGGCCAACAATCAGCAGAGATATGTTCGCTCTGGAGAACATACTCTGCACATCAGGTGGATGTGTGCTGACAGCCGGGGAGAAGGGAGAGGAAAATCCAAGAAAGTACTACTACAGTTTCCCTAGCGACAAGCCACTGGTGTACACTGAAGTTTGCTCAGCCATGCCGAAGATCCCCGAGGAGCAGCACACGAGGAACACCTACGGACAGTTTGGTGTGATGAGGAACACAGGTCCGGCAGGCATGTCTTTCTTCGTGAAGGACTGGGGGGATTACTTCTTCTGCAGTCATGCGGGAGCCAGCTGCTGCTCCAAGGAGAAAATCTACATTCATGTGTGCGAGCTGCTTGATGGTACGTGGATTAGACATGTTTCCCCACCTTTAGATATTGCATAATGTGGTTTATTTCACCGCAATGCTTACTGTGTACTACATGGGGACAAGCTTTACATGATGTATTTGGTAGGATCTATAGATTGTTTTGACTTAGTTAGCAAAACATTCAGCAAAATCAATTTACCAGCAAGCGTGAAATCTAGGGTTAGGTCCTGGTTCGATTACACTGTATGCCATCATAGGAAGGCAGGATTAGCCCTGGTTCATTACTGGGCAGGGAACCTGGAGACTTGGGTACTGAAATCAGCTAGTGAAGGTGGGTCATGGGTTATGCGTTCAAGAATGAACCTGCTGCGGAATTTCAACCCCAAAATTCCAGTTCTTGTTGTGATGGCAATGATGCTTAGGGAAGAGAACCAAGATGGTATGGACAATTACTACACTGTACAAGTCAGATCAGCTTCTGAAAATGCAAGATTTGTGCTCCTTACCCTCAGGTTTGATGTAAACATGTACAAGGTTGATATCAAGGGCAAGAGTGTTTTCCAGATAACAAAGGGTGTTACTGATGGTAATCTAGGTCGAGCCTTCGCTTTGTCAGAACAATGGCCTCCCAAAATGTGACAGAGTTCTTGGTGGCTAAAATATGATCAATCCTGTTTCATGAAGAACTAAATGAGGATTCAGACAGTTAGGATCTCTGGATGTTTGCATGAGACATGCTAGCTATATGTATGTGCTGAGTGTGAACCTAACACTTGCTTGGATTCATAATTTATGTAATGCCTTTTGTAATGTATTTGAGACAAAATTGTTGGCGATGTGTTGTAAGACTACTAGGCAACTTGGCGCAGCGACACGCCGCACCCGTGTAGTTATTAATTGTGGTTATTTTTTGTGTTATACCTGCAAGAAGAGAAACGCTTTTGGTGCGATAATTAATTAGACCATGCTGCATGTTGGCAGTAGCTAAACTCATATGAACACTAAAAATGATTATTCTGAATCATATTCGACATTAGGAACAGTAGTCAAGTTAGTGCATTCTTTTGTGCAGAATAGAAGACATCAGTTCACTGATTTGATGAAAATGGATTTAACTAAGATTATGGTCGCTATTCTCAATCTAGACAACCCACTGTTGTAGGTCATGAAAGGCATGTAAAACGACACTTTGATAAGCCATAGTTAAAATTCCACATTATATTTTCTGTAAATGGCAGCTCTACACGCTAAATACCAAACCGGCAAAGGGAAAATATCATAAATATTGTTAGAAACAGAGCTAGGAAATGTAGACTAATTACATTGTTATAATTGTAGGAAAAATTGACACTGAATCTTTTTTTCCATCGAAACATGCAACCAGCCTAATTAACATGAACATAATCCATTTTTTCTAAAAAAACAGAAATTCGATAGTATATTCATGACATAAACGCAAAGATTAAGTTCTGGTAAATAATTAAATAAAAAACAGAATTGGCGAAGGACGTTCACATAGTAACAACATATGATTATAGTCGAAGCAAATACCCTCCAGAGTTGAGTACAAATTGAGAAGTCCCCAGCAAGCTCCGCACGACAATTCATACTAGTGTATCCGAGACAACAGCACAAGTATAGCACAGAAAATACTTCATCACGCCTTTCTCAGCCTGCTTTGCAAGACAATTGAGCTGAAAAAACGGTTCAAGTAGTATAGCACAAATGCGAAGATTTTGACAAAAAATAGTAAAAATAGAGAAACGACGGCAAAAAGAGAACAAACTGACCTTCAGCTTGCCCACGGAGATAGAGGACAATGAAACTCCTCTTACGACGATTGGAAGCAGCTTCGCATTGGTCGACCAAAGGTATAGGTAAAACTGTACAAACAGAAAAGAAAACATGTAAATGGGCTGGCTTACATTTGAGTACTATCATGGTTAAGCGGGACCGAACAACTTAAAATTGCACAATTTGAGATTGCAAATCCATCTGATGGAGTTGGATAAGAACCGAGATGTAGAGCAGCAGCAGGTAAATCCAACAGTGGAGCGGCATTTCCAGAGGAAGATGGGATATCTACAGAAAGGAGCATCCAATACAGAAGTTAAAAAAGCAGTAAAAATAGAGGCAGCAGCAGTATAATGATAAACTGAGAAGAAAACAAAATCTGAAACTAATCATGCATATCGATATATAGGTAAAACCAATTACAATGGCAGGTAAATCCCTACCGTATTACATCATCTAATTTACGCAAATCACAAACAAAAATATGCCCAACTATTTGACAGCGGAAAGTTAACTACTCAGAAACAATATTGCACATTGAAACATGATGATTGAAATCTAATCAAATGACAGAACGACAGACACCATTTCAGAGAAGGAAAAAGAAGCAACAATGACAGAACCTGACGGAGCCGAGCAATGGTGGACATGCCGCTTCCCTTGGCGAATTTCACGACGGCGGCGCAATCGATCCGCAGACGTCAATGGAACCAACGCAGGACCTACATATAGTAAATAACTAAGAGAAAGTGGCATGGAAGAAATTTTTTTTTTGGAAAATGACGAATTACAGGTATGCTACAATGGCAGCGAACTGAGCTCGTGGATGGGCGGATGCTTGATTACCAGGTCATAGGTGGCGGGCTCGACGTAGCCGGGGGACCCCTCCTCCCAGGTGTGCAGCGGTGCGCCGCATCTGTAGCAGCAGGAGTTTCATCCTTCTTCAATTGTTACAGAACTACTAGGGGACTGTGCGCGGGCTCCGCCGCACCCGTGTAGTAAATAAAATTTAAATTTCGTAGTGTGAACATTTAAAAATTATGTATGTTTGAAAATTAGTTAAATTCAAAGGAGTTTGCGTCTTGAAATTGTGTAGATTTCGAAAACTGTTTAAATTGGGCAGGTTTCAGATTTGAATTGCTTTCGTGTTTTTAAAATGAGTAGATTTAGAAGACATGTAATTTTGAAAGTCGTTTATATGGCACAAATTATAAGCATTAATATTTGGGAGGCTATTTATAGAAATATTTTCATGTTCTGGAAATTGTTGTAAAGAGGATGTGCATTACATTTCGCGCCCGTGCATTAAAAAAAACTAAATTTGGTGGTGTGCAAATTTTGAAAGGATGTAGGTTCGAAAATGCGTGAAATTCAAAGGAGCTTGCATTTGAAAATTGTCCGTCTATTTGTTTAGGTTGGAATGTTTTTCAGATTTGAGTTAATTTTCTGTTTAATAAAAAATGAGTAGATTTTTAAAAATATGTAAACATTTGTATGCAAATTTGAAATTCGATTATGTGACACAAATTATCAGCATTTAAACTTGAAATACATCCGTGTCGGTAGAAGTCGCGCCCGTGTATTAAAAAAACAAAATTTGGTGGTGTGCAAATTTTGAAAGGATGTAGGTTTTGTCATACTCTTCGGATTACTATATTTAAAGATACTAATTTCCCGTAGTTAACCTTTTGTTGATGTTGTCTAAATTTACACCAAATTGAAACTTTAAAATGGTGTTGAAGTGTGCCATAAGTAGTTTTTTTTTGTGGCTATAGATATTTTTGAAGTAGTTAGAAGAAATGGGATAAAATTTGTTAAAATTTGCATGGTTTTTGAAACTTTCAAATGTGCTGCATTTTTTCCATAAGTAATTAGGTTTTTTTCTTCTGGTCACTTTGATATTTTTTTCATATTTTTCTGTTGGGTATATTTAAAGATATTAATATTTCAGAATTGACCATCTGTTTTGTTTTTTTTTGGCTGGGGAAAAACGGAGGAGAGGCTGACAGGCCGGGCCCACGGTGACGTAACGCTGACGTCACCAGCGGCGGGATCTCTTGCCGCGGCCGCGGCGGCGCTGCGCTCGCCGGCGGCGCATCCGCGCGAGCTGGGACGCGCGGCTGGGCGCGGCCGACGCGCCGCGACGCGGGGTGCCAGAAATCGGCGGCGCCGCCCCATCTGGGCTGCCGGAGCGTCGACGGCGGCGTGGAAACGCCGCAGAAAGAGCAGGCTGATGCCGGCGATGATTCCGGCGAGGATCGACCATCCCAGGACGCGGGAACTGGCGAGGATGGAGAGGCCGCCTCGGCGGAGCATCCGGTGGTCGTGGATCCGGGCGGGGAGGCGCGAACCGGCGGCGCAGCGCGTCGGCGGCGCCGGCGGCTTTGCCGTCGCGCGGGGAGAGAGAAGGGTGAGAGGAGAGCTCGCTGGCCGTTTTGCAAATAAGCCCTTGGCTTTGTGGGGAATTGTGTTACAGTCCTCCCGCAGAGGAAAAGCGTTGAAAGTATGCAAATATCGGAAAATAGGGGGGCTTTTTTAGAAAAGGACGCGGTGACCGGGTGGGCGACCGGCGGATGACCGGGTGACGTGTCGACGCCTGATTGGCTAAAATTCGGCGTGAACAGTTGTTCACGGGGTTGGGGGCGACGTGGGCGAATCCAGGCCGTCCGTCGCGCGGATCGGACGGCCAGGGATCACCCGCGACGTGGCGCGCTGTGGGGGGGGGGGGGGGCGGATTCTTCCGCCTTTTATATATAGTAGAATAGGAGCTAATCAATACTCTGGGCTGTGTGTATATGCTGAGCTGAAGTAACTAACAACATTAACACATGGGGATAGCCGGAAAGAAACTACACAATCAGGAGAAAAAGTAGCTTGCATACATCAACATATTTTGATTTTTGAGAGTTCAGAAATACATTCATCACTCAATGGTATCCATGAAGAAAAGTTGTTTTAAACGATGAAATAGACCTGTGATAAGCCAGTGGAGTTGCGTAGTAGTCAACCTTAGCAATGTTGTTTCTTATTTCAGGAAAAAGATAAAATAATGGTAATTGGATCCAGTAACCTGCTAATCAACCAATCTTGGATGCAGTCGCAGGATATGTACTTTTCATACTACATCTAGTATAGATAGATCTGTGGCATGACACATAATATGGATGTGAACCCATCTATAAATTTACCAGTGATCATCGTAAAATAATCAACATAACAATTGAAGTAAACTGTGGCGAAAATACGGGGCGTTGAATTGGGGAATCTGAATTAACCTGATACGTCGAGTGGACCAAAACAGACTGTTGAGGACAGCGGCAGCTCCAGACACTCGTCCTTGCCATCACATGCAGTACCTGCAGGCGATGAGCATGGTCGTTTGGGCCTGCAAATTCATCATTTCCCTGGCTCCAGATCCGGAGGAGAGCGGGTCGGCCTCCCCGTGGCGGCGCCGGCGGCGCATCTGGAGGAACCGGTCGGCGTCCTCCTTGTGGAGGAGCGCAGGAGCCGCACCGCACCGGCGAGTATCGGGGGCAGCCGAGCCGGGTAGGATGGAGGTCGGGGATAAGGAGAGGAGCTCGAGGCCGGGCTGGTTCGTCGTCGACGACGGGCGGCAGGGGCTGCTAGGGTTCCGCGCGTGGTGGCTCGACTGGAGACGCAGGAAGGCGGGGTCGGCGCGATTCCGCTGCACACGCGGCATTCCGGCACGGCAGACTCGACGAGGAAGGAGAGGGTGCGACGGCCGAGGTTGCTGCGTGCTTCGATTCGTGCGGCAAGGAGCAGTACGGCGGCGGCGGGCGTCGGCGGTGGCGGCAAGTACGGGACGACGCGGGAGAGAGGAAAGTAGGAGAGGGAAGTGCGGGGGGCATTTTTCCATACAGGTCCTTGGGGTTTCCCAAAATTGCAGTTTAGTCCTTCACGGGGGCGTTACCGGGAAAGTGCGCGTTAAAAATCGTGCGAATCGGTAGGATACCGGCTAGCAGCGAGCAACGTCGTCTCTGATGCGCGTTAATTTTCGCGCAGACGCTGCGGAACCGGAGGCGACCGGTTGATCCGGGTGACGCCGCGCGCCAAAATTTGTGCGAGCATAGCACCGCGCTCGGCTGGTGACCAGGTGCGGAAGCTGTAGGCCGTCGATCATCGGTTGGATGGACTGGATCTGTTACTGTAGCTACTGTTCCTAGCTACAGTAGCTACAGTAACAGAAGCGCTGAGAGGGCGTTGCCTTGTCCGTCCTTTATATATAGTGTAGTGTTATGTAGCAATTTTTTTTATCACGGATATGTTATTGCAAAGGTATTTTCGAGTATTGAAAGTTACAGATTGGTATGGTTGCTTTTACATGGCCTACTGGTGAGGAGTTAATGAAAGATCTAATTGTTAATTATTTAGTGAAGCGATTAAGTTATGGTTGCTTTCACATAAGCAACAACATTTGATTGTTTGAAAAAACGCAAAACATACAAAAAAATGTATAGTAATTGGCAGGAGATAACTATATTGGTAAGTTCTAGTTTAATTTACATTTTAGGCAGCAGTAAAAACTGATGAAACAAAGTTGAATCACAAATTAAAATAGTAAAAAGACTACTATGTGTACAATATGATTAATAATGGACAGACAACAAACAAGTGTGGCATATGTCAAAAGAAAAGTTTCAAAAAATAATTAAGGTACTAAAAAAGTAATTTAGCTGCAAAAAAGGTTGTAAAATTGTTGGAGAGATAATCCCGTTGATATGTGTTAATTGCACATATGAAAAAATTGCAAGCACGATGGTGTGTGTACGCAAAATAACATGTTTGAACGGGCGGTAGATATAGCCTTTTGGGGACAACATACGTGTGGAACTGCATTTTTTCACGAGGTGGTTTACTTGTTCTAGGGTGGTTAACATACGTGTGGAACTGTAAGTGTTGGGAGCAAATTTCCCCATTTCATGCACATGTAAAAAAGGCAGTTCGTCAATACTAATCTGTGGAGATAGAACTTGTTCTAGGGTTGAACTAAAGGTGGTCGCGGTGATATGTAGTAAATCGAAGTGAAAAGTACGGTTATGCAATGCAATTGTTTTGAT
Source organism: Poa pratensis (assembly GCA_947311845.1). Taxonomy (NCBI): domain Eukaryota; kingdom Viridiplantae; phylum Streptophyta; class Magnoliopsida; order Poales; family Poaceae; genus Poa; species Poa pratensis. Next base: position 114,000,708 of record CAMZMU010000107.1, on the reverse strand, counting down.
TAGAACTTCTTTTCCCGCTAAAGCTTTAAAAAGTAATCTCATGACTACATAAAAAAGAAAAGACAAATAAAATCCCGAATCGAATATTTAGGTACACCACTAAAGTTCCTTATACGAATAATTAGGCGAAAACATGGGAGGTAAAAAAATACAGGATACCTAAATTAGATGTTGCTTACCTAAAACAAACAGGTTGGCGAAACCACAAAGTGATTAGCTTACTTGGTTGAGTATGGCGGATGTTTTGGATGTTGATTCATAGAGGAACACCAAGGTTGTTTATTAATGAAATAATATCATAGCGCAAGTGTTTGAAGGGGATGACTATGCAACGTTGGTGTCAGGATGATATAATTAAAATGTGCTCGATGTAGTATTGGCCCATTTCATGTAAGTGTTGGAAGCAAATTCCCCCATTTGATTGTACAATAGGAGTAATAAGGCTACTATGTGTACAATAGGAGTAATACTGGACAGACAAAAAACAAGAGTGGCATATGTCAAATGAAAAGACCGGACAAAATAATTAAGGTAATACAAAAGTAATTTAGCTGCAAAAAAGGTTGTAAAAATGTTGGAGAGATAACCCCGTTGATATGTGTTAATTGCACATATGAAAAAAAGGCAAGCACGATGGTATGTGTACGCAAGCCACATGTTTTCTTACCGTGAGTTAAACAAAGTCCGAGAAAAGATAAAAAAAGAAAAAATCGCATGTTATATGATGTTTGTTATTTAAGCTACAGAAAAAATACACTTAATAAAATGATCACTTCAAATATGAATTTTAAAATAAATTTAGATTACTTGGTTGGATACATACTGGGCAAAGGATTGTTATAAGACATAAATGTAAACAAAAATGTTTTTATTATCAGTTTTGGGAATGGGTGGCGGCAAGTTCCGAGCTAATCAATAACGAAACTACATTGAATTAATAGTGAAGTATGAGTTCAAATTAGTGTGTATAAATGTCAGTTGGGGGTACGAGTAGGGGTGGTGCTTGTCCTTAGGTGGGTGGTACTAAAAATAAACCAGCATCCATTGTAATATGCAGTGAGGTCAGATCTACCTGACATACCTTTAAAATCTCGCTCCCACCTCGCTCCTTGAAGTCCAAATCGATAAAGGGGAACACGAAGATGGGACGTGCTCGGAAGAAAGCTCGCGGCTCCAGTGGGAGGAGTGTACGCCCGCCCTAGCCACCGTCTGACTTCTTTACCCGTCTCCTCCGTCTTCCACCTCAGGCAAGTACGGAGCGATGTGCGGTTGGGGGTCGCCGGGACCGAGGAGAAGAACCATATGAAGAATGGAGCGGCGACGAGCCGTTCGTGCCTAATGATGAAGATGAGGACGTTGTGCTGCAGGGTGAGGCAGAAATCGAGACCGTCAATCAGGCGGCCAGTGGGGGGGGGGGGGGGGGGATGAAGAGCTCCAGATTGCGATGAAGAGATCGATGGAAAGTTTCGAGGAGGAGCAGCGGCAGGAAGAAGAGGCGAGCCAAAACATCAACCGAGCTATTCAGGTATCCATGGCAACTTTTGAGGACCCTAAATCTCTGGCCAAGCAGTACGTGCAGTCTTCCAATCAAGCAGTTTCGCTGTCTGTGGGTGAAAGGGAGGAGAACACTCATGCCATTAGAAGCCATGCTCTCACCATTAAAGATATATCTGTTGAAGATGTAGGTCGGTCTAGGTTGAAGGAATTCGATCAGGATGGATCAGCTCCGGTTTCAGTTAAAGGGAAGGAGGTGATTGTAGATGATGCATCTGATGAACCGTGGTACGGTAGTGATGAAAGTGACTGAAAAGATAAAAATGCATTATGTGTGTTATTTGTATTATTTCCAATTTCAGAGATCATGTTGTAAGAGATTATGTTATTGTTTTGGTCAGTGACTTGAGTCAAGTAGGATCTTCGCATTTTGAGAATAATATGCCTTATTATTACGTAATGAATCGCAACTCTATGTTCTTCTGTGTGGATGTTTAATTAATCTATGAGAACATGAGTTGATGGTCAGTTTGATGTGTACTCTAGGGTTGCTACAAGTCATTTTTTTTGCCGTATTATGCAGACAGTGAATCAAACTGGGGGTAAGTAAAATGTTGATGGTAATTGCTTGTTCTTGAGGATAACAAAAATTTGTATGAGTGGAGGTAATGAAAAAGCTTGGGAACAGTGAGTGGTAGTACAAGAAATTAATTTATAACAAACAAGTAAAAAAATGTTTGAACTTTTGAAATTTTATGGTTGGTTCATCGTCTGAAGTGTGTATTGCTAGCTATATATATTTATATTTGCATTCCGTGGTTGCTGATATGTTGTGAATGCATTTGTGTCCACGTTATTTCATCCGTGAACTATTTGTAGCAACCATAAGCGATGGCAAACGTGCGCGAGAAAAAATACCATTGTCAATGAACAAGTGTAGTGCCACTGATGATTGGTACTAGGTGAATAAAAAAAAGGCAAAAATAACTTTGTAAACTTTTTATATGGGTACAAAAAACAACCTTACACAATGGGAAATAAAGGTTGGTCTTTAACGCAATGCACAAGTGTTTTGATGTTGATTCATAAAGGAAACACAAAGGTTGTTTATTAATGAGTAATATCATAGCGCGAAGTGTTGGAATGGGATGACTTTGTAACATTAGTGACCAACATGATATGATTAAAAGGTGCTCGATGTGCTATTGGCCCATTTCATGTAAGTGTTGGAAGCAAAATTCCCCCGTTGCATGGATAGGTAAAAAAAGACAGTTCGTCAATACTATTTTTTGGAGATAGAACTTGTTCTAGGGTTGAACTAAAGGTGGTCACGGTGATATGTAACAAACTGGTAGAAGAACAAATTAGTCTCTAACAAACAAGTAAAAAACGGTTTGAACTATGGAATTTTTATGGTTAGTTCGTCGTATGAAGTGTGTATTGCTATCTATATATATTGATATTTGCATTCCGTGGTTGCTGATATGTTGTGAAGTCATTTGTGTCCACGTTATTTCATCCGTGACCTATTTGTAGCAACCATAAGCGATAGCAAATGTGCGCGAGAAAAATAACCATTGTCGATGCACAAGTGTAGTGCCACTGATGATTGGAACTAGGTGAATAAAGAAAAATCCGAAAATTACTTTTTAATCTTTTTTATGGGTACAACAGCAAGCTTACACCATGGAAATCAAAGGTTGGTCCTTAACGCAAATGCACAAGTGTTTTGGTGTTGATTCATAAAGGAAAACAAAGGTTGTTTATTAATGAGTAATATCATAGCGCGAAGTGTTGGAATGGGATGACTTTGTAACATTGGTGACCAACATGATATGATTAAAAGGTGCTCGATGTGGTATTGGCCCATTTCATGTAAGTGTTGGAAGCAAAATTCCCCTGTTTCATGGATAGGTAAAAAAGACAGTTCGTCAATACTATTTTTTGGAGATAGAACTTTTTCTAGGGTTGAAGTAAAGGTGGTCACGGTGATATGTAACAAACTGGTAGAAGAAGAAATTAATCTCTAACAAACAAGTAAAAAAAAGGTTTGAACTATGGAATTTTTATGGTTAGTTTGTCGTCTGAAGTGTGTATTGCTTGCTATATATATTGATATTTGCATTCCGTGGTTGCTGATATGTTGTGAAGGCATTTGTGTCCACGTTATTTCATCCGTGACCTATTTGTAGCAACCATAAGCGATAGCAAATGTGCGCGAGAAAAATTACCATTGTCGATGCACAAGTGTACTGCCACTGATGATTGGTACTAGGTGAATAAAGAAAAATCCGAAAATTACTTTTTAATCTAATTTATGGGTACAACAGCAAGCTTACACCATGGAAATCAAGGTTGGTCCTTAACGCAAATGCACAAGTGTTTTGGTGTTGATTCATATAGGAAAACAAAAAGGTTGTTTATTAATGAGTAATATCATAGCGCGAAGTGTTCGAATGGGATGACTATGCAACTTTGGTGGCCAAGATGAAATGATTAAAAGGTGCTCGATGTGGTATTGGCCCATTTCATGTAACTGTGGGGAGCAAAATTCCCCCCTTTCATGTTTATGTAACAAAAAAAGGAGTCCAATACTATATTTTCACCCGTTTTATTAATGAAAGCCTATCATACCGCAAGTGTTTGAAGGGGATGACTTTGCAATGTTGGTGTAAGGATGATATGATTAAAATGTGGTCGATGTAGTATCGGCCCATTTCATGTAAGTGTTGGAAGCAAATTCCCCCATTTGATTGTGAATTAGAACTTTCGAGTGTTACTGCACTGCAATTAGCATAAATTAGTGTGGGATGGGTTGAGGGAAAAGTTAAATGAATTCACGAACGATTAAGTAATTGCTCAGTTCTGCCTCAAATTGAAATAATATATTATAATGTACATGGACAAGGGTACACATTTATAGATCTAGAAAGATAGGAGACAGTACATGAAATTGCAAAAAAGGGTCTTCCATAGGGATAGAAAATAGCTATTTAGGATTACATTGTGCTATTACGTTGGTAAGATAGTACAGCTTCCATTGCTCTCAAATCATGTGACATAGAACTACATTCTCCTTTTTTTTCCAAATAGTCAGGCTCTGACCTCTTCCTCCTCAGATTTGCAACTGGCTCGATTGCTTTCACTGGAAGAGCAACAGAAGTTGGGGTAACAGGGAGATCTTCTGTTGATTCACTCCTGTTGCGCTGACGTTCGAGTGGCGGATCATCTGCAATGGCACTAATGTCCTGTATCCTCCCGAGATTTTCAGCTGGTAGTGGCTCCTACAGCATTAAAAAAAGTTTTTTATCAATAATCATGTCGATAAAGAAACATGCGGGGGAAACAGGCAAGACTGAAGGTAAAAATTGGAAAACAGACGTTTTGGCCTTGGGTAGCTGTGGTGCAGTTGACAGAATAATTGGATAGGGCTTCATCAGAAGATGTTGAATCTTCGCCTACTGACTCGACATCACCACTGTATCCAGAGATCAGAGAGATTTGCTGCAGATTTGTGGGGGAGACTTTGAAAATCAGAAGCCAAACAGGAATCCAGAAAAATGGCCGAAAAGAAAGAGCTGCAAGGAAATTGTGAAAGAACCAAAGCAAACATAAAACAAATCGAACCAAGCTTTGGCTTGGTGCAGAGATCAGAGAGATTTGCTGCAGATTTGTGGGGGAGACTTTGAAAATCAGAAGCCAAACAGGAATCCAGAAAAATGGCCGAAAAGAAAGAGCTGCAAGGAAATTGTGAAAGAACCAAAGCAAACATAAAACAAATCGAACCAAGCTTTGGCTTGGTGCTGCATCGGTAGAAGAAGATAGCTGTGACGAATTCGCAGTGAGACATGAATCTAGAGCATCTTCACTATCAGAGATATCAGACATGGCTACTTCGGATTGAATGTTGGAGGTGGGACTAAATGATGAAGATGGGGACATATAAGGAGAGGTGTGGTGGGATTTGTCAGGGAGTATTGGTCTTCCCTCCAAAAAAAGGGAGGGAAAATTTGAGGGGAGATGGATATCAGATTTAATTGAAGTAGAAGGAGGAAGATGGGGGTGAACTGCATACCAGAGGTGTGTATGTAGAACTGCAGTTTTGCATTTTCAGGATGCAGTACTGGTTTGGCCACCGATGTGTGGTGGGTGGGTAGGTGAAAAAGGGGGAAACTATTGGTAAGTGAAAGTTTGAACCTTGTTACACTGTGGTAGGTGAGAAAATGCGAGCAAGCTAATCATGGGAAGTTTTGGGGGGGGGGGGGGGCAGTTTTCGATTGTGGTTTATAGATCTCCCTCCAGAAATGACAAATATCTTGGCAAAGGAGGGGGGAATCAATACGAATCCTGTTACACTGTACAGCGAGAGCAAAGAAAATAGAAGAAAGCTGGAAAGAAGGGAGTGTGATGGGTGAAGGTACATGTATAGCAGTGCGTGCCTGACCTACTATAGGGGTAGAAGCATGGTCAGTTCCATCATATTTTCACCCCTCCATCCCCGTGGTCAGTAAGGGCAAAACAGTAATGAATCACATAGTCCGGGGTAGAGAAATAAAATTTATGTGAAGTAGCATGCTACCAGAGTATAGTGTGTTGTCTTCCTCCTTCATCTTCATTCACAAAGTCTAGAGATATTTGCAGAGCTTGGCTCGTCCAGATCTGCTCTAATGTTGACACTTTGCTTAGTAAAGTGGCGTGAGGCTCAAGATCATAGCTGAAGAAGGACAGGGGGTGGGAGATGCAAGCTAGCCATCCAGAGGGATACAAGTAAGTATGCAAAAAAGTTGTGTTATTACCAGATCTGAAAAACTCAATAAAATGATAATTTTTGGTTGAAGTTTCAGTGCTAGTTCAACTAAGTTTACACTATTACATTCCTTTGTAGTTTCTCCAACCACCACCCCCTGTTATGAACTTGAAAACAGATTGTTCTGCATCTTGCTGTTCTAAGTACTTCCGCCCCAATCGTTCTATACATTCATAAGTTAAGTAGCCCATTAATAAAATATTTCTTCCGAGATGATGAACTACCTTTGTTAGGCTTTGTCATATGTAGAGATAGTGGGTGCCCTTCAAATCCAAAAGTGTATGTTTACAACTGCAAAAAAGCTAAACATTAATCTATAGTTGGATGGGAGTAGTTGGATGGTGTAGATATAAATCTGTGATAACTGTCAATTAAGATTAGTATTCAGGATGGAAAACAAAAATAAATGAATTTGTGTACAAAAAAGTTTTATGTTATCTGTTCCAACAAATGAAATAACATTGACAGGTAAGTATTAAAAATGTTGTTCTGCTAAAACCCTAGATATTGAGGCCATCAATGTAACCTGTTGGGATTATAATTACTGCATTATTGTTGTTTCACATGTGACTCTTCGTTGGATCCGAGGTGTAATGTGCGTGCATGGTTTCATCAGCAAGAATTATCCTGACTGATTGTTTTATTCACAACAGGGGTTAGATATTTCGACGAACTAAAGGGTACAATGTCAGGATCTGCGTTCTCTAGTTCAGATGGTGGTGCTGCGAGAACAAGGTGTTCTCCGAACAAGATCGCAGAAGTGGTGGCAACGTTTGGCCCAATGAAGAGAAGACTTGTCACCGAGATCGGATTCAAAGGAATGTTAGAAGTCCCTGACATTTGTAATCTGGACACAAAGTTCACTATAGAGCTGCTGGAGAGGGTTGACATTAAAAAGAGGGCAATCGTTTTGAACGATGAAGCCTTCATTGAGATATGTGGGATGGATGTGCAACATTTCCTTGACATACCCAATGGTCAGAAAAAGCTATTTGGGCTGGAGGATAAGTCAACTTCTGAACAAATTGATATCATTCGATTGGGGATAGGATCCATATCTGGTGATGTTAGTGAAAAGAACAGCTTGAAAGCAGCTGAAGAGATACTGTTAGCTGATTACCCAAATGGAATGACTGTACTCCAAGAAGAACAGTTCAAAGTATCCTTTGTTTGCTTCTATATGGGTAATTTGCTGGTGGCGAAGTACAGCTCAAACCATGGGGCTAAAGATTATTGGGGGTCTTTGATGGAAGTGTCTGAGATTTCATCATATGATTTCTACGAGGCCGTGGTTGAGGAGATCATTGAAGCGGCAAAGCACGTACAGAAGGAGAAGAAAGGGAAGAAGACAATTAAGAATGTTTCAGGTTGCCATTTGTATCTGCAGGTAACAAAAATGGTGTTCATAACATTGCTGTGTAATGTGTTTTTTTTTGTGAATTCCATATTATGAAAAAGCATAAAGCTGGTTTGTAACTTGTTGGTGGTTTTGTGACAAAAACAGGCCAAATTCCTGGACTCAATCAATCTGGTGATACTGAATATTAAAGATGACTCTTCGCCGAGGATTGCAAAATTCACTTTTGGGGTCATCAAGGAAATGAAAATAAATGTAAAGCAGAACACAGGCACCATTAGAACAAAACATGGTGCAAGTTTATTTGTGCAAAAGGTAGGTATTCTATGAATGCTGAAAATGTAGCATGATAGTCTATTGAAACCATTCATGTGCAGTGTTATTAAAAAAATTCAATTTTGGGCTAACAACATACCATCCTGTAGGGTGATGTAATGAAACTTGTTGAAGCAGTACCAACGAGTAGCGGCAAGGGGAAAGGTGCAATGGGCGATAGTGCTAATTACGTGTGTACCAGGTGTATCTCCAGCTCATCTCACGCACAGGTATAATGTCTATTACTAGTTAGTCACATAAACTATTCTATTCCCTGGGACAAACGTTCATTGATAGTACTGTAAGGGTGAACGATTTTCTCACAAACAAATCTTCTTATCTTCATTTTACAGTCAGGAATCGTTGTGGACCAAGCTTCATGTCAAAAAAAAAGCAAGGGAAAGTGTAAACATCTGCAACTATGTCAACACAATTCAGAAACCACAAAGCACTGAATATTTGTCTGCTTACACAAGAGAGAACCGTGACAGAAGGGTGAGCATGTAAATTTATTTCAGTTCTGGAAAATTAACTTATGAAGCACATATTGTCAAGATGATATTTGTTAATGAAACCTCCTTCGTTTCCATGTTCACAACTGAATAATAAGCAAGTGAATGTGCTGAGGTGTCACAACGCGAGGATGAGAGTGTTGGTCAATAATTTCAAAAGCTCAACCTTGTAAGATATGGATTGTGATCCAACTGCAATACTGACTTGCAAAGAAGTTGTGAACTGCAATACGAACAAGCTACTGGAGGCTGTTCTAGACCAAGTACTTGTTCTTACAAAGGGATTGCATGACAACATTCCTATGTATAATTCAGCCAGGTTAATGGTATCTGGGTCGAATGATATAAATGATACAAGTTCTGAACGGTTGGTGTCGGGATATGAAGGTACTTTTCTGGTGAATAAAAATGACGTACTTGTTGCCATTTATTTCCCATGGTATGTTAGACTTTGGAATTGACAAAAAAACTGTTTGCAGGGGCACCTACTAAAAGAAAGAGGGGGAGGATCTTCGGTAAAATGGTGAACGACATAACAGGTAATGTTGCATGTATAGACAAAGAGGAAACCATAATGAAAAATACACTTACATGAACAAGCTAGATGTGCTCTAATTATTATATCTTTACAGGAAAAAATTTAATCCATGACCTGACTGGAGTAGATGATGTTGAGATGAATGAAGCTACAGATACACATCATGGAAATGAAGGTGAGAGGACATGAAGTACTACTGCATCAGAAAGTATATGAATATAAATTACATAGATGATTTTAGAGCTACTTATTGAGAATTTAACCTACATAGACTGTGATGAGTTGGTCAGATTCTTCTCTCATCCTTATTAATAATGCTAGTTGTTCACTTAAAACAAGCGCCGTAATCTATTAGGACTGCCTTCATTTATAAAAAAGTGTAATCTGTACGTTTGGGTGTTGATTCATAATTGTTTGAAACTAAAACAAGTGGTTCGTCTAACGCATTGCTTGAGCCAATTGCAGTGTTGTTGCTGCGGTTTTATATAAATTAGGTGAAAACAAAATTTTTAAGAAATATGAGTAAATATATGTATGCAATTTTTTAAGTGAAACTCATCAAAAAACAAACCAACTATTGCAGGATTTGTTACCCCTGAAGCGGGGATAGGTCAGCAAAGAGGCAACGCTTTCAGCATGGACATAGCTGGTGCTGCATTCAGCAGGGTGGAGACTGCAAATAATTTTATAAATGTTCGCTCTGGATATGAAGGTAAGTGGACACTTACATCTGGTGCATCAAATTATATAACAATGTTAACTAGATTAAGCATTAGCACATAACTATGTTAACTTGGTGTGATCGTAACTCATCAAATGGTGTTTCCTGATGCAGGATTTGTTACCCCTGAACCGGGTATAGTTCATCGAAACGGCAACGAGTTCAGCACGAACTTTGCTGGTTCTGCATTTGTCAGGGTGGAACCTGCGAATTATTTGGTAAATGTTTAGACTGGACATGATTAGTCGTCTAGTGGAGTGAATAGAGATATGTTCAGCACACCTCCTATTCTAATTCCCCTAAGAGTTGACTCACCAACTGATGGAGGAGAGAACACAGCTCGTGATTCCTTTGATGAACTAATGGAAGACCTAAGTGATCTAGAGTTGCACCAGCATGCAGTGCAACAAGGGGGTGCAGTCAGCACTATAGTGAAAATAAGATTGACGAAGGGGCACATGGCGAAAAGTCCTTGGTCCCATGCCATGAATAGAGAAGTTGTGCCAAGAGAAGTTGCAGAGAGACTTTACAATTGGTTGGGTGTAACAGAACGGAGTTGCCTTAAAAGGTAAACTTTAGGCGATAAAAATGTATGCATTTGCCAAGAAAAAGATAAAATTATAATATTCATCCCATTATTAACTTCGGTTGCAGTTGGTGGGTAAAACATGTGTGCCCTACACTGAAGAAACTTACTGGTGGAGAATTCAAGAGAGTTTTCAGGGAGGGGGTTAATTGCACTGAAGACATGGTGGACATGGCGATCCGGAGGTTTGGGCAGAAGGACAGGGATATGTATGGAAAAGGAAGGATGTTGAGGTGGATGCATCCTTTTGAAAGTGATTTCACGGTACGATATAGTCAACTATAATACCTTTTGAAGTTGGGTTTAAATACATGCATGCGTAAAAAACAAATTTATTGTGAAAAAACACCAACTATTGTTATTTGCTGCAGGCTTTTCTGTTATACACAGATGATTATTTGAGCAACAGGTCAATAGAAGTTCAACTTACTGGGAAGTGCCATGAATACGACGTTTCAAACTGCAGAATGGTAGGTTTTCTATTATTCGTGTAACCTGTCAAAATGAGAAAGGCATTGGTAGTGACTTTGGTCTAAATTGGAAAATCTGAAACTTGACCAGAGATTAATTTGGGGTTCATATTTCAGTTAGTTGTTCCTCACCTTGACATGGAAAATTGGACTGCATATTTCTGGGACATGAAAGAAAGTGTTGTCCACGTGGTAGACCCAACATTTGATATTTCTAGAGCTTGCGAGCTCCACGAGAAGCATGGGCCAATTGTGGACAAGTTGCAAGCTGGGCTTCAGAAATGTTTCACTCATGCATACATTGGGTGGGATATTGACTGGGCTAATTGGAGTAAGAACTACGTTCTTCCCTTCCTGCCCGGGAAAAACAGGTGAGTACGAAATAACCCAAAATGACTCAAGGTTTGGCTGCAGCATTGATCCATTGAAACATACCTACCTCACCCTTTACATCTTATCTGCAGCAATGACTCTGGGATGCTGACTCTGCTTGCTATGAGGGAATTCAATGGGGAAGGATTTGCAGTTCCAAAAACAGAGGTGACACAAAAATGATCCACACTATTAACTTTGAAAAAAAACAAAATCTGTTATTTGTCTAAGTGCACATCCATCACATAAGTAAATTGTTACTATGAATAAGAAATTGACTTCTGTTTTTTCTTGACACAGGCATCACTTAAATCATTTTCAATGAACCTGCTGTATGACATGCTAAGCATTGAAGGAAACACAGGGGAGTTGCCAGATGTCTTTGTTCAGTCCATTGGTTAGGGGTTGTAATACGAAGGTGTTTCTGTGGCAAGGAAAATCGAATGTGCGACATTTAAGTAAAGTAGGGGACTGTGATGAACACCAGTGATCTATGGATTGCTCGTAGTATTTCGTTAAGAGTTTAAGAACATTAATTTGTCTAAGTGTTGTAAGGAAATTCTAAACTATGCATCATCTTCTCTGAGAAGTTGGCAGACTTATCTAAAATGCGTCCATGGGGGTAGAGTTCTTTAGCATATACCGGGAACGAGCACTTGAGAAAACTGGTACTTACCGCTGATATTGTGCCAGTAGTATGAGAATACAATACCACCTGCCGTTTGCACAAAAGAAACGTAAGCTGTGCGCATTAGTTAGCTAACATCAACACTACAAAAAAATGGTACTCGGTCATTTTAAATGATTATTACAATTGTGAGGCATTGAATTATTTGATCAAAATGGTGAGCCATTTAATCAATTGGTTTCGGAGGTTAGTTATTCTTAAAAAAAAACGGTACATTGTTATGAAGACATTACAATGGAAAATTGAAAACAAATATCGCAAGAGGGTGCAAATACATTCAAAAAAATTGGGATATTAATGTTTACTATGGGTAGCACGGGGAAAAGAACACACCATTCACTTACGATCTAATCGAGGGTAATTCCCTGCATCTTTGACTATTTTGGCAGATCTCAAGAAATGGTAAAATTGGGGGTAGTGTTGTGGTAAAAAGCTGGCGACCAGGCACAGGAGATGAGTGGGAACAAAAATAGTGGGCTGGAATTACAAAAAGTACTTCCGTTTAAAACTTTATGAAACTATGAGAAACAAAAAATGAAACTACAATGAAAACATCGTCCTAAACTGGTTCAATTACGGATTGATGAATATGGCGGCTTCTTGTCATGGCAAGCTGACTGAATCGAGTTAATCTAGTTTCTTGACACGGCAAAGCATGATAGGGATGATTTACCCTTTTATGACAAATGCGTTAGAAAAAAAACGACAACATTGCATTCAGTGAAACATATTTTTTGATGCTTCAGCTATTGTGAACCTTATAATTGGAAAGGAAACTAACCTCAATGCCATAAATAACGCGATAAATGCAAATATATTGATCCATACACTATATTGCAGTGCCAACAGTTTTTTTTTCCCATCAGCAATATCTCTAACATAATTCTTGGGACATGGGATACAAATCATTCTTCTGATGATTGATCTCGGAGGTTACTGCTGTAAAAAGCATCAACATCTGGAGTCAAGTTGTGGCAGCTGTTGGACTTATGGCCTGGCAATTGACAAGTACTACAACAGGGTGGCCTCCTCTTTGTTTTTCCTGCATCTGGGTTGACAGGACATGTGTTCCTCTTGTGACCAGTGAGCTTGCAGAACCCGCAGAAAGGTGAATGTGTGGTTGTAGACTTTTTCTTTTGCTTCGAATTAGCTTCAACGGGGGAAAGGAAACGCTTAAACGCTTTCGTCCCCTCTTTTGCTTAGGAATGATAGGGCCTTTCAACTTGTCCAAGTCAAAGCTGCTGTACAGCTCCGATCCTTTCTTCTGAGTACAATGTTCTTCCGTCTGTTGATAGACCTGGTTCAGAGTGATATCCGGTAGGATGGGCACGTTGCCACTCATTGTCACTTGACTCATACATTGGCTGTACTTCTTCTGGTTCTTTTGGTCCTCTCTTAACAACAATGTCTTCTACGGTTCTGATGCCATTTCCAAAATGCTTCATCATTGCGTCGAAGTTTCTTCGTCTTTGTTGCCTAACTGAACTGCCTTCATAGCAGTAAGATACAGCAGGTTGTCACGGAATGTGTGTGATTTCAGTGACCTATTGTCCTTTTGGAGGAAACGAAGGTTTTCTGGTAAAATATCCCTGGCATCCTTGTCCATCTCTTAAGAATGTAGCGGCAGGGATCTTGGCAACTCCGAGATAGTTCATAACCTACGATGAACAAAAATTGTCTCTTAATCGAAGCAATTAAAAAGTATTAAAAAACTGAAAAATGAACCAACTGTTAAGTGAATTATCATACCCGTATGCAATGGCAACATAGCATCCCAAAATGGTTGTACAGACCACACTCACAATCGTAAACTCCAGTATGCTGAGAAACAGTAATGCTGAATTTGACGCGGACCCAAGGCTCCCTAAGTTCGGAGTAAGCATGCTTGACTTGATAAACATTTGTCTTTGAATCATGAACAACTGTATAATGATAAGATTTCTCTAATTCAATGGTGAACAATCTGAAGGAGGCCCTGGTGTAAATTTTGTAAGCATGGTGTTGTATAGGCCACATCCGTCCGGAGGGTTTTTTTAGCTGCAGGAAACGAGAAATTGTGTGGGCACATAAGAATGGCCAGGTAGAAAAGTAAATAAATGAGTACATGTAATTGAGATAGTGACCAGACAATATAAGCACTTGCTATGTGATTGGGAGGTGTGAATCAGTTCTGAACAATATAGAAAATCAATGGTGTATTCTGAGAGACTACTAAGCAGACTGGATCGGATTAATATGCTCACAACATACAACTTCCTGGTGGGTGAAAAAACATCTATGTTCGATACATTACATCCATGTCAGTGTAAAATGATAAACAAAAGTGACATACCATTTTCGTATTGTGCTCCTCTGCGTCCTCTACCATTGCCCTGTCAAACATCATATCGTTATACTTGGACACAAAATTGTTCATTGTTGAATTCCCTCTGATGTAGGACTTCAACATGTGATTGGCACTTTCACTTCTTTGTGTGGTCATCATTCTGGCGCAAAACTTCTTCGAAAAAGGCTTAGCCCACTTAACACGGCATTCATATATTCTGATCATGAAAGGGTTTTCCTGAAGATTATACTTAGCAATTAGACAAGCCCATGCAGCTTCAAATTCATCTATAGTCAACATCTCGTTCAGGACTTTGTGGAACTCCTGCCTAAAAGGACCTGATTTGGAGTAAACCGGACCGAGAGATTCTTGAGCCTTCTGTAAGACGTGCCACTTGCACCAAAGATGGGTAGTGCGAGGCATACTTTTCTCGATAGCAGGGATCATTGCTTGAGCTTGGTCTACAAGTCAACAATAAAATTATCTTCAGAGAGTCCCGTGATTGTAAAACAATGAACCATCAGAGAACAAACAAAGGTCATGGGTTTTTATAGTGTACCTGTGAGAATGGTGGTTGGAGCTTTACCTCCCATCAAATTTAAGAATTCATTGAAAACCCAAGTGAAACTTTTTATGGTTTCCTGCCTCATCAACACGCCAGCATAAATGGTAGATTGGAAGTGGTTGTTCACGCCTACGAACAATCCAAATGGCATTTTATATATGTTTGTGCAATATGTTGTGTCAAATGTTATAACATCCCCAAAACAATGGTACTGCATTTTGCTGCGGTGATTTGTCCACATAAGAGTTTTGATTCGGTTGTGTTTGTCGACGTCCACGCTATAAGCAAAATCTGGATCTTCCTTCCTCATCTGACGAAGATTTCCAACGTCTTCTTCACGTCGTCATCCATCTGCTCTTTTGCTAACTGCTGGCAAAGAGTTCGCAAGGACCTCTTCGTGAAGGGGAGATCTTTGAGAGACCCATGTAAACTACCCATAATGCTGTGTACCTTCCCAAGGGGAACATTATTGTCTCGTAAGTGTTTGATCATGTTCTTAGCGTAATCATCTATCCTCCGGTGCGAACCCCATTGCATTTTCTCACCACATGACTCTGATAAATCATGGTTGTGCTTTTCAACGAACTTTGATATATACCATCCATGGTCTTGGGTGCGTAGAAGCCTGATAATGGCTTTACAACCGCATCTCTTGGATTGGTGAGCTATTCTGAGGTCTTTTCCCTGTTTGGAAGTAAAAAGCAAATTTCAAAGTTAAGGCACTTAACTTTTTGCACTCATATTTGGTTGGTCATCAATGGAGGAACTTATTACCTCGTTCGAACACTGCAATTCCTGCATAGTGCGGTACGTGTTGGCCCGGTTTTTGTCGCTCTTTCCATAGCTAATTCCAAAACCCTTCTCCCAAGAATACATGTTGTAGAATTCATAAGCCTCAGCAGCTGAATCAAATGTAGTTCCAAGTTTTGGTTGGAATATAAGCTCTGGTTTCCTGTCATACGACGAGCGAAGAGCAATTTCAATTGGTCCAATTGAACTGGATTCACGACCTTCGGGGTAAATCACTCCTTTTTTTAAACGCCTCCTACAAAAAAATATAGTAAACATAATAGTATGGATGAAATTGTAATAAAAAAAGAATCCTTCTGGTTGTACAGGAGATTAAATCTGTAAGATTCAAAAGAATGTTACATTTAGGAGAGGAGTGTCAGGCGAGCAGATTTAGATTTTGTGTTGAAATAACAAAATAAAAAAGTTTTCTTGAGTAATTAGAAAATAAGAAACTAACTAATGTACATCAAATTTCATGTAGTCAACAGTTACCCTTAACTATGATCAGTTGTACAACTGTGTGTACAGAAACATTATCAAATTAGGCCATAAAGAAGGTTAGGTTTAGATGTACCTCTTTTTATATAAAGATGGTGGTGTGTCAGGGCTTTCTTCAAAATCATGCTGTGCTGCTTCATCCAGATGGTTGACTGTCTCGACAGTTGGTGGGTTTCCAGTTGGAGTTTCATCTTCGGAGTCAGAATCCACCAAAGGCAACATGTAACTAAATTCTTTTCATCGCCATTGTCTTGGTCAGATGAAGGTACCAAAGGATGCTGATAGCAATCATCATCAGAACCTTCGTTATCGCTACAAAAAAGAGGACATCAAGTTCAAAAGCGTGCACCAAAACTCCACTATTTGTCTAACAAAACTATGAGGTGACTATTACCTTAAGCTTCCATCGTACGAGTCAGAGTCTGACTCTACAACAACAGGGTCAATAGGATAATCATACTGGTGTACATCAGGAGGGGCATGAGAGCTGTATAAAAAAAATGGAAGGTACAAATGAGACATAAACGACAAGTGCTAATCCTAGGTATAATAGACAATGCAAAAAGATGATTTTCATTTGTTACCTGGATGTGGTCTCAAGGTTGGTGCTGACATATTCCTCCGTAATGGGAGGCAACGCAGATTCAGATAACTGACCATTCAGCTTCTGTGAATAAGCACATTATATAGCTGGTCCCAATGAAGTGGGAGAAAGTAGTAAAATCATAACTAAAAAAACCCTAATAAATCAGACGAATTATGCAACAGACATAATGAAATTACCTTCTGAATTCTTCGTGACATATTGGATTATTATCCAATGGTGGGTCTTGGGGGAAATGGCATGGCAGCAACTCGGTGCTGTCGAGCGGCTCGAGTGCGGGACTTAATGGAGAACATGCAATGAACATAAAGATACAGTTATATCTATATGAAATCAGGGGTGAGGCGGATTCAATTCGAATGCAAAAACTATAGATCTGAAGACAGAAAAACAAAACAACAAATCGAGATCTAAACAAAACAACATACCTGTAGAAAACTGCTGGATCTCGCAGTTGGAATGCGGGTAGGAGCAATGGAGGTTGAAATGTGGCCATGAGCTCGAGATAAGAACATGTCTCTTCCATCGCCGGTGCAGCGAGTGGAGCGAATGGATGACCTTACGCCGGCAACAGATATGAGCAAGAGCGATGACGAACTAAGCAACGGGGATACAGGGTTGAAGGCAGGTGCGAGTTGAAATTGTGAAAGGGTTGAAATGTATGGACTAATCTGCAAAAAAAGGTTCCAAATCTTGACCCACTTGCTGCCGTCGGATCGCAACGAATTAACGGTGTAGATAGTCCTTTGGGGCCAACGTGCTAGTGGAACTGCATTTTTCTGCACAAAAAGGAGATGCATGAGGAGTAAAGAAAGTAGTGCAACCGTGTCTGTGACCCAATGCAAAGCCAACACAAGGAAACGAAACTAAAAAATACTACTCCCTCCGATCCACATTAGTAGGCATAGATTTGTCTAAATTCATATGTATCTAGTTAAGTATTTAGACTAGATACATGTGTATCTAGATAAAGTTGTGTCTACTAATATGGATCGGAGGTAGTACTGTAATAGGGAAGGCATACCGAACACACATGGGCATAGTAGGCCGACAGATCGCAACGAAGCGCCGGGAAGGGGAGCTGCGTGATGTGCTGTCCCAGGCTGGTATCCGGTTGCCGTCCGTCGCCACCGCACCGCCACGTTCCTCCCTTTCATCCACCAAAGTGCCCAACCACCACTCCACTCTACTTACCTCGCCCGCCACACGCAAACACGCACCACCTCCATCGGCTTCGTAGCCAGTCGCTTCCCTTTGCCACCACGCGCGTGTTGACGTCTCCTCTCCTCCTCGCTAGCTCGAACGACGCACGCACGTTCAATGGCGCCGCGGTTCCTGGCGTGCTTCGGCAGGGGCAGCGGCGCGACGGCCTCGGCGCCCGACTCGGCGGAGGAGCTGGCCCCGGGGCCGGTGCTCGTGGAGCTCTTCTCCTCGCAGGGCTGCGCGGCCTCTCCCGAGGCGGACGCCGTGGCGGCGCGCCTGGCACAGGACTCAGTCGAGGCCGCCGGCGCCGGCGGCGAGCGCGCGGTGGTGGTGCTGGGGTTCCACGTCGACTACTGGGACTACCGCGGCTGGAAGGACCCCTTCGCGTCCAGCGCCTGGACGGTGGCAGAAGGCGTACGTGGAGGCGCTCCGGCTCGACACGCTCTTCACGCCGCAGGTCGTCGTGCAGGGCCGCGACTGCGTCGGCACCGAGCACGACAAGCTCGCGCAGGCCGTCCGCAACGCGCCCAAGTACCCGCGCCCGCCATGAAGGTACCATGCACTGATCATCACGCCATTCATAACAGGATTCCGTGACCTGATCAGAACTAACGGTGCGTTTTCTGCACCTCTGAAGTCTGAACCGTGTCTTGCTCTGCTCTGCAGGTGACGTTCCAGCGGCCGAACCCGACACGCTGCAGGCGTCCTTCACGGGCCCGCTCCGCGCCCGCGTGGACGGCGGCGGGAGCGTGCTGGTGGCGCTCTACGAGAACGGCGTGGTCACCGAGTGCGGCCGCGGCGAGAACAAGGGCAAGGCGCTGCTCAACGACCACGTGGTGCGCCGGCTGGAGAAGGTGGCCGCCGTGCGCGACGGCGCCTCCGCGAAGAAGAGCGTGTCCGGGTCCGTTCAGTTCCCGCTGTGGGACGGCTTCCGGGCGACCAAGTGCGGCGTCGTCCTCTTCGTCCAGAACGCCGCGCTGCAGGTGCTCGGCGTCCAGCACTTCGACCTGCCCGACAAAGTCTGATCGACCGCCCGCGCGCCAACTTGCGGAGTGTTCAGAGGGCGTCGCAAACTGGCATGTGACACTATTCTTTTTAGAGTTTGATTCGGGTGCTGTGTTGTTGAATATGAGATTATTGGATCGTTGGGAGGTGTAACGGTGGATACATCAGGAGGAAGAGGAATTCAGGAATTGCATGTACACTATGATATCTGGACGATGAGAAATGGAGGTCTTCTGGTGTCTCACTTCTTCTTAATTAAAAACCGTGGGGCTCCTCCCCCACTGGGCTCAAAAAAAATAGAGGTCTTCTCCGTTTATTTGTTTTTATTTGGTTTCATTTTTAGAACACACAAAAGGCTTGTGTGTCATTCTCATTACTACTCCGTAGTAATTATGCACACACGTATCGAATTTCTTAAATTATATAAAATATATTACAATGTCAAGAGTTACAAATACATATGGACTTCCAGGTTTGAAACACCAAGCACACTTTTTTTTAACGTATATAAGGACACAAGAAATATGAGGTTTAAAATACAAAAGCAAATTGAAGTATACATTTAGCATTCTTATTATAATATCCATCCTACAAAAGAGAGAGTGCCGTTCAGTCAGAAACTATCAATTAGGATCACCCATTATAGATGAGCCCACCTCTAATAACCAAACATGTAACCGTGCTAGCGACATCCCTTTGATTTAGAAATTCCAAATACGAATAAGAAATAGTAGAGTGAGAATCACATATCGAGATACATATGACGAAATTTAATATGAAAATAAAGATGCTCAGCTTGAAATAATTAAGAACATAGAAGTAGCTCAACACATGAATCTGGCTTCATATGCCACCCCCATCTTTAATTAATAGGAGAATATGCATATGTTCGAAATTGTGAATATAGACTTCAAAATGAAATGATTTTCATGGACAAATCAGTAAACAAAAGACTCATCTCTAATAAAATTCATGAATTATCTTTAGTAGAACAAAACAGACGGACATCATTTCAAATTTAACATATAAATATTCACTACTATGGTCGTCAAAATTTGTGCGTCAAGCTGAAAGTTTTCCTTAATACTGATGCTAGAATAAACTATATATAACCACCTACAATGAGTGCATCCTGTAAACCATCAGAACAAAAATTAGAAGACCTAATCAAAGTGACTACTTATTTACCTTGTCAGTCCACCCTTGATAAAGAGTGGAATAAGCATTCTCTCATTATGATTTTTGGACACTGATAAGCTATCAAGGTAAGCAGGCTGAACGCCTGAATTGCTGGTCCATATGGCAATGGCATAGAATGTCGTCCTAACCTTCAGGTGTCAACGCCACCGAGCATAGGTAGCAACTCACTTGCTGGCTGGAAAAGATTGGCTTCCTTACCCTCTTACTGAAAGCAACTGAAAAAGTAAGAAATGCTAAATGTTATCCTCATCTGTAAAAGCAATTAAAAAACTGAACAGAGTTCTAAGGACTATACATGTACATACCATGATGCACAAGATTGAGAACATTTTGTGTAACTATACCTAATTCCCCACAATTATAAATGAGCCTTTGCACCTATCTCCTCTTGTGGAATATAAAGGATGCAAATAAGATAAGTTAAATAAGACCAATAGTTTCTTCACCTTACAATCGTTAAGTTCATATAATGGTACCTCTCAATTATTTTCAAGGACAACCAATTCGATTGTGTTGGAGAGATCTTGATTGCAAGACTATGTTTATGAAACTGAAACTGATCTTGATTCCAAATAAACAGACTTAAGGAAAAGTGAAGTGAAGATTTTTTTGAGCGGGGAACAAAGTTTCAGTTCCTACAACGGCGACTCTATCCTTTCATCCTGTTATGACATGAGCTAATCTTTGGAGGAGCAGTCCCAAGACAAGCAGCTTGTCCATCTCCTTTGATTTTATTTCTCTTGATCTAAGTATCTCAGAACACACATACACGTTGTTAAACCAAACTCAATTCATGATGAGTGTGTCCAGGTAGTTCAATTGGGGTTTGGTCGTAAGTTAAATGCATTACAAACTATCATCAGGATGACAAGAAAGAATACAATATTTATCACAGCAAAAGGTTGTAGTCCCGTGTAAGGCTTCGGATCAATTGAAGAAAACAATACCACAAAACCTCGTTTCACAAAAAATAAGTTCAGGAATATTAATATGTATCTACCATCATTCGTTAAGTCACCATAAAAAATATAGGCGAGAACAGACAAAATCCAATGCTTAGAAAGGGGTAGAGTTTTGTAGACTGAAAAATGTGCAAGTTATTAAGCACTCTTCAACACTGAACATTCAACGATATTGATCATCCATGCAATAATCCGAAGTATTTCTTTCATACATCTTGAAGGTGTTCTAACTAATTTCCTATTAAGCCTATATCATAACCAGTTTTGAAGGCAATTTGTCAGACACATGTTGCAGATGTTCATAGAGATGGATGCAAGGTATCAACGTCTCAATCTTACCATGTCATGGAGTCCAATGGAGGAAGATGCATGCGCCGAGCTGTCAACCTTAGTAACTTACCGTGCCTTGGATACACTAATATAAAAACCAAAAGTATGCATCATGTCATTCAGTAAAACACTCCTTGCAGTACTTAAGATAGAGTGGGAGATATTAGACCCCAAAATCCAACTGCTTAGGCACACCGTCATTTAGAAGTCAGTGCGAGGTCTGGATTACAGCAGGTTCTTAACTAACACCAAAGTATGTAATGTATCCAGCTGTTTGGAGCACTCATCATTTGATCTGCAATACATACACCTCTCTCTCTGAATTTCATCCTCGTCTTCTTCTTCACCGTATCGAGTTACTAACACCGTGAGGATCTCCTAGTTTTCAGCCGACGAGGGCATACTATTTTAAGCGTCGTTACCCAATTGAAAGTATTTATACAAAATCAAATGATAGTGTGTGCTTGGGAGCCAGCCTATTGGGCATACTTGTTTTCTCCCCTATCTATAACGCAAAGGTAGAGCTCGTGCCGTTTGGCTCAATGATATTGTGTACGGTGTGCCACAATTTATATATAGACCGTATTTTTTTGACACGTTTGAATGTCATATTAACTGACATGATGCAGAGTCAATGCTATTTTGCTTCCTTCGCAGAAAAGCCCCCACAATCTCGCTTATGCATTGTGGAACACAAAGCTTTACATGATCTCGCGTACTAAGCAATATTTTCTCTTATTATATTATAGCAAAAGTGATCAATATCGCCGGTGACATCTATGGCGATTGGAGCTGTCTTTTTACTCTGTTTTTGTTCTCCTCGTTTTATCCAATACTACAATAGCGCAGTTTCGGAACCTGAACCGCCGGGTTTCTTTCCTTCCTTCCGTATAATTATGCCCGTTATGGCATTAGATGATTGCAAAGTAGCAGTACAAGTACATTGTACAACTCATTAGTTGGCGGCCTATGTCATCCCATTATCAAAAGGCTTGTGCTTCCATACACACCCAACCTCACAATCGCATAAACGTACCGAGCCGAGCCGAGCCAAGCCAATTTTTTTAAAGCCTATCGGCTCGCTCGGCTCGAAAGCCACGGACACAGACCGAATATTTGGTTATGCGCGAGAAAAATTAATTGCGAGTGGTAGGATTCGAACCTGCGTCGTTCCGCAGTGTACGAAGGCCGCAATACTGCCGTAACCAACTCGGGTGGGGAAGGTTCGTGTCATAGCTCTACAAGAATTAATTAAATACTTTCTCGAACAGATTATTAAGGTTCTGTTTGGCTGCTCGGTATTTCCAAAACCACAGTATGCATAAACCGCAGTATTCTGGTGCCTGGCAATGAAATAACGCACTTTGGGAAAACCACATTTTACTGCGGTTTTGGTAAACTAAAATCCAGGGCGTTTGGCAATATGTGTACACACTGTAGTAATTCTATGGACAAAACCAGCAAACGGAGCTTGGCTCTGATGGTTGGGTTCCCTGTGGTGGAACCAGCCCACCCAGGTTCAAGTCCTAGACTTGGCATGGGCGTTTGCATTTACCTGGATTTATTCCAGGATTATCCGGCGCTATTCTTTCAGTGGTAGGTGACGTACCCGTCAACAGCGAGGCGCCTGTGGTGACTTCGTCAACCTCAAGATCTGCCGGCTCAGTCCTTCAGAGGTGCTCATAGGGGTAGGGTGTGCGTGCGTGCGTTCATAGGGGTGAGTGTATGTGCGTATTTGTGAGCGTCTGTGTTGTACTGTGTTCTCAAAAAAAAAAATTCTATGGACAAAACCACCTGACAAGCATTAGTCGATATGCTGCTGGCCTGTGCAATTAGCCGAAGCAACACACTCACGTACAAGCCAGCTTTCGTTGATTGATTTCCGCCCAAGAATGCTCGGTAAAGAGGAGGCGTGAGATTGGGTTAGCGAGAGATGTGAGGAAGAATTGGATGTCCACGGACATGGAGTGCATCTGTGCATCTCGACGGATCGTTGGAGATGGGACGGCTGCCCTACAAGACCACCGAGAGAGGGAAGAAGAAAGCGTTTCTCAGTTTTAGAAAAAAGAGGTCGGAGGCTGTTTTTCAGATACGTCAAAACAAAAAAGCACAGTTTTGGCACATAATAAAGTATTTAAAACTGAAGTATTTATTAGAACCAAACACCTCAAAGTATTTAAACCTGTAGTATTTCTAAAAACTGTAGTATCTCTATCACCTTTTCGACATGTGGAACCACACCAAAACACTCCTATCATGCTAGTTTGGTCTACCCTTAACACCCTTGTAACATGTAGAACCACACGAAAACACTCCTATCACGCCAGTTTGGTCTACCCTTAATACTCCTGGCGTATGTGGACCCACACAGTCTACCCCTACCACCTTTGAAATATGTGACCTACATGCAACATTCCTATCTGACCCGCTAGGTATACCCTTACCACTTTCGAGACATGTGTACGTACACCCAAATATAACTTTTGAGATATATGTCGTCTCACCGCAACACTCCTAACCATCAAGCTATACGTCAGTCAATATGTGGACCCACATGAAAACACTCCTATCACTCCCGCTGGTCAACCCTTAGCATCCTTGGGACATGTTGATCCACACATGTCTATCCGTACCACCTTTGAGACATGATGATCCACATGCACCACTCCTATCTAACCCGCTAGGTCTATCCTTACCATTTTCGGTACAGATGTAGATCCACATGCAACTCTCCTTGCAAGATATATATTATGTCCATACAACTTTTCAGATATATGTCGTCCCACCACAACACTCCTACCCATCTAGGTATACATCTATCACCTTTTAGGTATGTGTACCCACATTAAAACACTCCTATCACGCCAGCTTGGTCTTCCATTAACACCCTTAGCACATGTGGACCCACACACGTTTACCCCTACCACCTTTGGGATATGTGGACCCACAAGCAACACTCCTATCCGACCCGCTAGGTCTACCCTTACCACATGATCAACAACTCTCACTACAAGATATGTAGGTGTGCCCCTACAACATTTGGGATATATGTCGTCCCAACACAACACTCCTAGACATGTAGGTATACATATAACACTTTTTGGGCATGTGGATCCACATGAAAACACTCCTATCACGCGAGTTTGGTCTACCCTTAGCACCCTTGGGACATGTGGTGGACCCACACACGTCTACCGCTACCACCTTTTGGACATGTGGACCCACATGCAACACTCTTATCTGACCTGCTACGTCTGTCCTTACCACCTTCAGGAACCCACATGCAACTCTCCTTGTGAAATAAATAGGTGTTCCCTACAACCTTTGGTATCTAGGTCGTCCCACCGCAACAGTCCTAGCCATCTAGGTATAGATCTATCACCTTTTGGGCATGTGGACCCACATGAGAACACTCCTATCACGGCAGCTTGGTCTACCCTTAACACCCTTGGTACATGTGGACCCACACACGTCTACCCCTACTATATTTGGGACATGTGGACCCACATGCCACACTCCTATCTAACCGGCTAGGTCCATTACCACCTTCAGGACATGTGTGGACCTACACGCAATTCTCCTTGAGAAATATATAGTTAGGAGTGTTGCATGTATGTCCACATGTCTCAAAAGTGGTAGATATACAACTAGACGACTATGAGTATTTCATGTGGGTCCACATGTCCCAGATGGTCAAGATGACTAGGGGTGTTGCACGTAGGTCCACGTGTCACAAAGGTAAACATAAATATAGGACCTACTAGACATTTGGACCCACATGCACCGGCCCTAAAAATCTTGACGTAGAACTATCATGTGGGTCTCACAGCATGCAAACATAGCAAGGAGTATTTCATATGGGTCCACATATCCCAGGGGTGGTAGATATACAACTAGATTATTATGAGTGTTGCATGTGGATCCACATGTCCCCGATGCGTTAGGTCAAATGGCTAAGGGTGTTGCATATGGGTCCCCATGTCCCAAATGTGGCTATATTACCTACTAGACATTTGGACGCACATGCACCAGCCCTAGACAGGTTTGACATAGAACTATCATGTGGGTCCCAGAAAAGAAGTGTTGCATGTGGGTCTACATGTCCCAAAATGGTAGATATTTATTTAGATGGCTATGAGTGTTCCATGTGCGGCTCAAAATGGCTAGGCGTGGTGTATATGGGTCCACATCTCTAACCCTGACATGGGCGGCTCAAAATGGCTAGGGGTGGCGTATATGGGTCCACATCTCTAACCCTGACATGGGCGGGTCAAAATGGCTAGGGGTGGTGTATATGCCACAAAGGTGATATATGTACAACTATATGGTTAGCAGTGTTGTATATGGGTCCATATATACCAAAGGTGGTACATGGTAGACCTAACACCTTACCCCTACCACATTTCATACATGTGGACCCACATATAACACCTCTAAACAACTAAGTCTGTCCCTACCACCTTTGGGGCATGTGGACCCAAATTCAACATTCCTGACCATCTAGGTACACATCTAAGTATTGCAACATGTGGGTCCACATGTCTCAGAGGTGTTAGGGGTAGACATAGCTTGCAACGGTCCACATGCAACGAAGGGTGGCATGCGTAAACCTAGCTGGCTAGAATAGATGAATGTCGGTTCACATGACCCAAATGCGGCAGATGTACAACTAGATGGGTAGGAGTGTCGCATGTGGGTCCACATGCCCCAAAGGTGATAGATGTACAACTCTATGGTTATGAGTGTTGTATATGGGTCTATATATATATACCAAAGGTGGTACATGGTAGACCTAACAACTTACCCCTACCACCTCTAAACAACTAGGTATGCCCCTACCACCTTTTGGGCATGTGGACCCAAAATCAACACTCATGACCATCTAAGTACACATCTAAGTACTGCATCATGTGGATCCACATGTGTCAAAGGTGGTAGGGGTAGACATAGCTTGCAAGGGTCTAGATGCAACCAAGGGTGGCATGGTTAAACCTTTATGGCTAGGATAGATGAATGTGGGTCCACAAGCCCCAAAAAGGCAGATGTACAACTAGATGGCTAGGAGTGTCGCATATGGGTCAACATGCTCCAAAGGTGATAGATGCACAACTGTATGGTTAGAAGTGTCGTATATGGGTCCACATACCAAAGTTGGTACAGGGTAGACCTAACACCTTACCCCTACCACATTTCATACATGTGGACCCACATGTAACACCTCTAAACAACTAGGTCTGGCCATACCGCCTTTGGGGCATGTGGACCCAAATTCAACACTCCTGATTATCTAGGTACACATCTAAGTATTGTAACATGTGAGTCCACATGTCTCAAAGTTGGTAGGGTAGACATAGCTTGCAAGGGTCCACATGCAACCAAGGGTGGCATGGTTAAACCTATTTGGCTAGGATAGATGAATGTGGGTCAACATGCCCCAAATAAATGCGGCAGATATAACACTAGATGGCTAGGAGTGTCGCATGTGGGTGCACATGCCCCAAAGGTGATAGATGCACAACTGTATGGTTAGAAGTCACTAGTACATAAAAGCCTATCCGTGGGGCACAAAAATAGCCTATCTGAGCAGTGTTGTATATGGGTCTATATATATACCAAAGGTAGTACATGGTAGACCTAACAACTTACCCCTACCACTTTTCATACATGTGGACCCATATGTAACACCTCTAAACAACTAGGTATGCCACTACCACCTTTGGGGCATGTGGACCCAAAATCAATACTCCTGACCATCTAGGTACACATCTAAGTACTGCAGCATGTGGGTCCACATGTCTCAAAGGTGGTAGGGGTAGACATAACTTGCAAGGGTCCACATGCAACCAAGGGTGACATGGTTAAACCTAGTTGGCTAAGATAGATGAATGTGGGTCCACATGCCCCAAATGCGGCAGATGTACAACTAGATGGATATGAGTGTGGCATGTGGACCGGTGAAAGATGCACAATTGTATGGTTAGGAGTGTTGTATATGGGTCCACATATACCAAAGATGGTAAAGGGTAGACCTAACACCTTACCCCTACCACATTTCATACATGTGGACCCACATGTAACACCTCTAAACAACTCGGTTTACTATATTTACTGCTTATTTTGCTCCGTTAGCTACTTATTTAGCTCTGTTTGCTCTGTTTATTGCTTATTTTGCTTTGTTAGCTGCTTATTATGCTCTGTTAGCTGCTTATTTAGCTCTGTTTGCTGCTTATTTTTGCTCTGTTAACTGCTTATTTAACTCTGTTAGCTACTTATTTAGCTCTGTTTGCTCTGTTTACTGCTTATTTTGCTCTGTTTGCTGCTTATTTTACTCTGTTAGCTACTTATTTAGCTCTGTTTGCTCTGTTATTTAGCTCTGTTTGCTCTGCTTATTGGATCTGTTTATTAGTTCTGTTTTTAACAATGAATATCCATTGTGTAAAGGGCTTGGTGGATGCTTGTTGACGATGCTGCTGCCGTGAAGACCTAGGAGCGGGCTCCGTACACGGTGCCGTCACCAGGAGCAGTTTATTTTGTGCAACACGATGAAGACAGTCCATGATCATCCGGCGGCCGTGAAGACATAGGAGCAGAGCTCCAGCCCACGCGCACCGATGAACTTTTGTAAAGCAGGACGGACATGAATATGCTGACGAACGGGCGGCCGTCTAGTCGCATGGAGGGGGGCTCCATCGACGACGAAGCCCCGTCACCCTGTTTTTTTCCTGTAAACCTTATTAGAAACGGTGATTAGAAACGGTGATTACATGACTTTCGGTATGGAGCTGGGAGCACTTTCCAGTTGGACGACCGAAAGAGGTGACCCACAATGATTGGAACATAGATGACCAGAACCGTCTTCGGCTCCCCACTTGGGCTTACAAGTGGGACGTGGTATCGGATAATTATAGCGACATCAAATACATGTACAAGCAATACACCAATGAGTTCGATATGCTTACCGCCGAGCAAGTAAGCACTTGTCTTTACATGACCCTAGCCTCATGATTTTGATGTTCCTCCTAATTGATTATGTTGTGCCATGTTACAAGTGGAATGGGAGCCTTATGGCAGCGGGTCCGATTTTCCTCTATTGTATGAATTTACGTTGAACCCGCAGTGCTTGAAGGACAAGCGTTTCTGGCTCATGCTCTGCCCGTTGATATGCAATTGGGTGGTTGAGTTCCACTTGCCACAACGCGTGATGAGGCAGTTCGGGTAGTTCCAGGGCCATCCACCTGAGTATCGGTACACGGATAAGCAGGTTCACAGGTAACATTGGTTTGTTCTAGTAGATTTTGCTCAAAATTTTATGAGCTGTTACTAAGAGTGCCTTGGATTGTTCTAATGCAGGATGGACCGGAGAAGACAGAAAAAGGTGAAGGATTGGGACAAGTACCATGAAAAGTACGTCATCGAGTTCGAGCAATGTCTAGAGAAAACTAGGGAGGGAGGATGGGGCCGGCAGATGCCCCATTGTCCAATTGCCTTCAACAACTACTTGCGGTGGTTTCTTCAGAATACTCGTGTGAACATATGCAAGCCGGCTTATGGCGAGGAGATATTAGAAGAGCCCCCCGTCTTTGACGAAGTTGCTGAGAGCCAGTACAACAGGATGGTTAGGAGGGGGAAGCAAATCCCTTTTTCTAGCGTGATCAACTTTGTGGTACGGTCTTCTTGCATAATTTCTTTTAGCGGTTCTTCCTCTCATATTTCTTTCATAACTAGTTGACTTTATTTCACACGCAGCGCACGGAGATAAGTAAGCAAGCCGACGAAAGCGAGACGGTGTTGGAAGAAAACCCGGAAGGAGAACAAAGCGAGAGTGCAGTTCGAGGATTCTTGAAGGTACAAACCAACATATTGCAGATTACTAGATGACCTACAATCTTACAAATGCTAAGTTTAACATTTTCTCTAATGTCCTTTAGAACTCAGCCCGACGCTTACGCCGGTTGGCGAACCTCCTAGGTTGTCATGACCCGAGTACAGATCGCCGCAGCCGTCTAGGTCCGCTTCGTCGGCTAACCC
This sequence comes from Poa pratensis, assembly GCA_947311845.1. Taxonomy (NCBI): domain Eukaryota; kingdom Viridiplantae; phylum Streptophyta; class Magnoliopsida; order Poales; family Poaceae; genus Poa; species Poa pratensis. The sequence continues at coordinate 113,971,335 of CAMZMU010000107.1, read as the reverse complement.
CGAGGTTGATCTAGACGATGAGGAAGATTATGAGACTACCTCGCGGGTTTGTTACCACCATAATTTCATTTTTGGCCATTTTTTCATTCTTGTTATTGTGGAAAGACCGTAACACATATTTCCTTTTGGTTGTTAGGTTCCAGATGACATGTTGTTGTCCACGGCGGTTAAACAACGATCCGCCTACTTGATGAGAACCCGACGGGAGGAGCCATTTGAACGGTTCACGCCGGATGATTTCGTGAACAAAGGGAAGGAGCCGCAAATCCCGGAGAAGCGCCGACGGAAGTTGACGGTTAGGAGGATGAGGCACGTCTCGTCCTCCGATGAGGAGAATGAGGAAGAGGTGCAGCCGGAGGTGAGGGCAAAGACAATGCCCACAAGGGGTCGAGCCACGACTAGCCGTCGTACCCGTGGCCGGAAGTAGGAGAACTTGCCGTATTGTAGTATTGTCGTATGTGTTGAACTTGTAGTATCGCCGCACTTTTTTATCTCGTGAACTTGTAGTATTGTCGTATGTGTCGTAATGTTGAACTTGTTGTTAATTTACCATGTTGGATCATCAAGTTGCTGTGAGATTTGATATGATGTTGCTGTCATTTTTGTTATTATGGACCTAGCAAGTTGCTGCCATATTTTCTGCAATTGTTGTTGAACTTGCTGCCATATGTGCTACCATTTTTGTTGAACTTTTCTGAAATTGTTTCTGTAGTTTCTATAAGGTACAGAGCATAGCGCTTCATGACGAGGCGCTACCCTTCTGACCAGAGAGGTTCCAGAGAGGTTCCAGAGAGCTCAGTCGAGCAGAGGCACGGGAAAATTTCTAAGTCAGAGTGTGGCGCCTTGCCGCAAGGCGCCACACTCTTCAGAGTATAGCGCCTGATCGCAAGGCGCCACACTCTGACTTAGAAATTTCCCGTGCCTCTGCTCGGCTGAGCTCTCTGGAACCTATCTGGAACCGAAGGGTAGCGCCTTATGATCAGGCGCTATGGTACGTTAATGTAGCGCCTGATCATTTCGACTATGCTATGTAGTGGTGAACTTTAAAATTGTATGAACTTGTTGTTATTATGCACTTGCTGTGAACTCTGTGTATTTATAAGTTGTTGCGTGTTTTTAATATTTGCTGAATTGTTGTACAATCCATCAAAAAACTGGCACTTTTCTGTATTTTCCTAAGTTTGAAAGCATAGCGCCTAGTGTCAAGGTGCTATGCTATCAAGAGGGCATAGCGCCTCGTGGTAAGGCGCGACACATTAACTTAGTGTTTTTTCCCCTACTTCCCTCGCTGGGCTCTCTGTTAGTTTCTGGAACAGAAGCATAGCGCCTTGACACTAGGCGCTACCCCACCATAATTTGGCAAATTTTGAAAAATTTACAGAGCAAGGGGAGTATACAGCAACATCATCATAGAACAACAACATCGTGACCACATCATCTAGCTATTCATAAAACAACTTAATAGAACAACAACTTCTCCAAATTTCTTAGTTCGAAATAACGACAACAACATCATGACCACATCATCTAGCAAAGTACCATAATGATACAATTAGCCACACAATTCTAACTCTCCACACAACTACTCATCACATATTTTCTTCATCCTTTCGATCTTGTCCTTGTTAGCATTATTTGCCTTCCATACATCAAACAACTGGTACTCTATATTTTTCTTCTCGTCATTAAGGTCCCTCTTTTCTTTCTCCCACTGTTGCTCCTTCTCTTTCATGACACCATCTTGTCTTCTCTGCGCCAATTTCAGCTCAAGAACCTGTTTCTGCAAGAGTTCAATTGTTATCGCCATCTGCTGCTTCATATGATCATGTCCTTCCTCTTTCTCCATGGCCTCCATTCTTGTGTCATTGATGAATTTGTTCACTTCATCTACCATATAGTTGTACTCCTTCTCAATCTTGTTCTTCTCATATGCCACCTCCTTTAGTAGCTTTGCATTCGCAAGCGTCCCATCAATTCTAGCACCGTTGCTGTCATGATACATCTCCCACAGTCTTCGTAGGGCATTCTTCGCAGCTTCCGGCCATTCGGCATCTACCCAAGACACAAAACCACAGTTCTTTGCCTCCTAGAAATGACATACCACAAAATTAGCGATTTTACAAAACCATTTTCAATAGAAACATCTGTTATGACGCTCCTTCTACTTACATCTTCGACAGAACACATGTAGAAACGCCGGCCAGTGTCGAAGCTTTCGAATGCAACACACTTCCGAGGGGCGAGCTTGTGGACGCGGCAAAACGAAGGAGCATCCGGCGCTATTCCGAAGAAAGTGGGGTCCTCGCAAGTATCAGGGGCACAATCACGGTCGGGCAACTCCTAATAGGTACAAGATATCAAGATTACAAGACCTAAATGGATGAATTGCATTCAAACCTAACCCTAAAAAAGAGTAGTGCAATTAAATCCTACAAAAAGACTTACCGAGAGGAGGGACTCGCCCTCGCTGGAACCAGACAAGGCATGCCAGTTAGCCATCGTCACGGTGGAGGATTCGAAGGGGGGGAAACGGTGGAGGATTAGAGAGGGGGAGAGAGAGCCGTCGTCGCCGCCGCCGCCATGGTCCTCTGTGTCCTCTGCTCTGGAAAACGAGTGAGGGCTAGGGTTGGGGACGGCCGCGGCGCGGCTGATACATACCAGAAGGGTAGCGCCTGATCACAAGGCGCTACATGATCGCACCATAGCGCCTGATCATGAGGCGCTATACCCCCAGACTGGGCCCCACCGTGGTCCCGGCTCGCCACGCTGGCAACAAGTGTAGCGCCTGATCACGAGGCGCTACCCTGTGTAGTGTGGCGCCTGATCGTGGGGCGCTACTCAGAAGGGTCAGATCCGTGAAATAGTTTCGACCGAGATTCATTTTGTGTTAAACTTTCGCCTATGGGTCTACAGTGTCAAATTTGCCCAGTTATGGTGGCTTGTCTTCTCTGCAACATTCAGTTGATCCATGAAAACCACATGCAGATACGGTTACTGATATGGATAAGTTCTAACCGTGCTGACTTGGAAGGCTGGAGCATCATCATCCTAGCTTGTTGCTGCATGTGCCGCTCCTTTCTTTTTGCTACTCTCAGTACTCTGACATTGTCAAATCAGCCATTAGGATACATACAACTCTTCGTACTATTTTACCATCCTCTAGTTAAACAAGTACTGCATGTGTATGAGATAAGAATCAATCGCCAACGGGCAGGAGCACTGCCATTCAGCTAAAGAAGAAATGAGTTTATCTCCAGACGTACGTATTAGTTCTGCACATTTCTTTCAGACTTTCAGTGTTTTGGAGCTTCCCGGTATGCATTTTCTTACATGACCAAAAGATAGCTAGCATCACTAGCAACATTAACCGGTTAAAGAATCAACATCCATCAGGTATAGTTTTGGACGTCATGTACAATTTATATTGTCCGTTACCTAGGATTAGTTGTTGAGTTAGCCTTTACCCATTGGTGATTAAAGAGGCAGAGATTGTAGTAGATAAGCATAGATTATCAAATCAGCTGTAAGTATTATATGGATGAAAGATCTTCAGCATCTCATCTTCCACCATCGTTATCGTTGCTTTCTGGTCATGGCCTAAATTTTCTTGCACAAGTGGATGTCACTGTCAGATAGTTTGTTATCCTTTGGACTTAAAATATTTCTGAGGAGAGAGGCGTTTTGACTCCCAAGCTCATATGCTCCTGTTATATTAAACGAAAATAAAAATTAGTAATTTTTTTGGTGACGAACCTATACATGTTTTGTAAATACCTGCCAAGTTTCGTGATGAAATGTCATGTGTGGTGCTCTGTGCAAAAATAACAAAATCAGTACTCTAAAAAGTATGTTTTTAAAATTGCATTTGGACCACTGATTTGTCTTTTTTGCACAGGGCACACCGAATGTCATTTAGCCACGAAACTTGGTACGTATGTTGGACATTGTTATGTGTTCGCCTCCAAAAAATTTCAGAAGTTTTAAAAATGTTTTACTATTTTTAAAATTTCGTTCAACATACCAGGAGCATATGAGCTCGGGAGCCAAAGTGAATTTCTGATTTCGGAGCCTGTTTATTAATGTTTTGTCGTTTTGCATTGCAAACTTTCGAACTCTTGCAAAAATAATGTAAGATAGCGACTTTGGAGTAAACATTTACCAGTTTTTTTTTAACTCGTATAAACTTCTAAGAGTGAATGTAATGCAGCTGAAACCTATTATTCTCATACGTATCCTTGTCAATTGCACCATTATCAGTTGCACTGCTCTTGCGCGTACAAGGAGCACACAATTTTAGTCCCACGTCACCTAGGAAGATAGTATCACACCCAGTATAATCTTTAGATTGAACTGAAGCTTGTTCTATTTGAAATAGTGTCTAAGGATGCAATAGAGAAGGAGAAACCCAGTTGAAAGGATGCAGTTGAGAAGAAAAACACATTTGAGAAGAGAAAACATAAATGAGAAGAAAAATACAGTTGAGAAGAAAACACAGTTGAAAGGAAATAATTGAGAAGAAGAAAACACAGCTCCAAAGGAAAACACGATCGATTGCCGACATTCACAATAGCTCCAGAGCTCATATACTGCTGCCCAAATAAAAATTAAAAATTAAAAATTAAGCATTTCAAAAAGTTCTGAATTTTTTTGGTGACGAACATATACAAGTGTTTTACATATGTGCCAAGTTTCGTGCTAAAATGGCATTTTTGGTGCTCTGTACAAAGAAAAACAAATCAGTGGCCAGAATGGGATTTCAAAAATATATTTTTTAGAGCACTGATTTTCTTTTTTCGCGCAGAGCACACACATGTCATTTCACCACGAAAATTGGCACGTATTTAGATCACTTGTATGTGTTAGCCACCAATTGTTTTCAAAATTATTTGAAATAATTTTATTTGGGCAGGAGCTTGTGAGTCCAGGAGACAAAACAACACTCCCGATTGATCGCGAGAAGATAAAAATGCAATTGGACGGACATACGCAATTGAGAAGGAAGCACGGTTCTGAAGCAAAGACGCACCCGAGAGTGAAAACACATTTGAAAGGATCCAAGTGACAAAAAGAAGGAAGTTAAAAGATGCAATTGAGATGAAAAACACAGTCAAATGCCACAGTTGGGAGAAAAAAAAAACATTGTTGAGTCTATTGTTAAATGTGCACTTTTTTTTTGCGGAAAAATGTGCACTAGTTAGCAAAAGCATAAGTTAAGTATCTACATGAATTAATTGAAAATAATCTTAATGATTCATCACGACGACAGACTTTCAAAGTAGCATTCTCGTAACCTTTTTTAAAAACGTACTAGCATTTTCTGTGACAAAATCTAGCGATAAAAATTTCATGCTATATGATTTTTACATTTATGTAGAGTTAGTACATCACTAACATTAGAATGAAACTTAAGTCAATTTTGTAATATACTCCAATATGATCAAGAGAAACTGGGTGCCAACCAGTTGGCTACCCTCACTCCTCCCGCCGACCGGTGTGGCTCCGCAAAATATGTGTGCCGGTTTCTTCCGAATAAAAATGGGCTAATACCCGTTGTCCGAGTTTTCTTTATGATGTGATCAAGTGATTAGTTAAACTAGTACAAATCCTACAGCATGAGAGTTGTTGGATAAACTGATCAAGTGATTATATTAAACTAGTAGAAGAGTAGTTGAAGGAACTGCCGTGTGTTGATAAGTACTCCCTCCGTTCCAAATTATTTGACTTGAGTTTGTTCAAATACAGATGTATCTAGACACTAAACAAGTATAGATACATCCATATTTATATAAACCCAAGTCAAGTAATTTGGAACGGAGGGAGTACGTGTAGGACAGTTCTCACTTGAGCTTTACTTCCTTTCCTCCATCTGCGTAGAACTACAGCTTATAGTAACTTAGCAAGATCTCTTGTGTAATGACCAAATTAAAAAAAAAAATCATTGTCTCGCATAACAAACAAGATTTTTGTTGTATCCGAGTTAAAATAACCACTATTTTTTGTGACAGGAAATAACATATGTTGTGTTTTCCCCTTACGACTTCTTTTTAACACATTTATCAGGCAAAAGGACATGGTAACTTGGAGGGCAGCAGAAGAGTCAGCACTCTCAAAACCAACACATCAATAACACAACATTACAAGCAAGTCAGCTCTGAAGATCTACTATGTCGAGTGATAAAACAGAAGGTACGCATATGCACTTTATTGTTCTGACAAGCCAATTTAGCAACAAGAGCATCCAACATCACACATCAGTTATTACTGTTACACAGCGAGTACCGAAACAACCGGAGGTTAGCTTGTTCTCTGGGGACTCGTTCATCCTGCAAGCACAACTCTAAACTACACCACACTAAACTAGCACAAAGCCTAGCAGTTTACAGGAATTATCACAACACATTGCTGAAGCCATATATGCTCCTCCCGCTGAAGAAGGTACAATTTACACGGAGTCAACCACTTCGACCTGCTGTTGCGCAAGGTATCTTTCCCTCCGCTCTTTCTGCGAGGAAACACATGAAGGATGGATTTTAGCACCACTGAAAGGAAACATAAATGAGCTAGAAAACTGCAAGAGACTTGAAAATCTATATTACCCATTCATCAATAACAAGCCCTTCACCAACAATTTTAGGACCATCCGCTTCTGGAGGTTTCTTCCGCGCCTCGAGGGCAGCCTCTGCCTCAGCTAACTGAGTGTTTAGCTTTTCCAGTTGCTTTGGAAACAAATGAACAAGAGTGGCATGTTATTATAATTCTATGTCCGTGGAAGTAATTTCAGACATGCAAGAAGTGTTGGTATGATTTATATGATTTACTTACAGGGCCTGGATTCTGAACATCCAAGAAAATAACCCTAAGTATCTTCTCAACCACTGCTTGATCTTTCTGCTCGTCAAACTGCAACCAACAAAATAAGTCATCCTTCTAAACACCAAGCTATGAACCACAAGCATGTTACTAATCATATGAATGCAAGGTTTTAACCACATGCCAGCAACACAGTTTCCATAAGACCATAACCTCACACTCCCAAACAAGTGCGCCTCTTTCAATTCATACCTTGGATGGAGGACCAGCAGCCTGAACATTTCCTCATCCAACTAAACTACTAAAAGTAGACCAGGACCAAATGGACTACTATAGTAAAGCACCTAGCACTAGGATTACTCTATCAACATTTACCCTATCAAGTTTCCTTCTATAAATTAACAGCACATCCTTCTAGTTGAATCCCCCGAAGCGGCCAAACCTCCCTCAGGAAAGAATTTTAACTCATCAGATTTGGACATCCTAGCTATGCAAGTCTATGGAAGGAATTGAGTTAGCATAAATTCTTGCCCATAGGTCCAACCTCAGCGTGCCTGTAAAAGGCAATGAAGGGTCAAAGATGCTAAGTGTCAGCAAATTCTCGAGATGCTACCAAGATTTGGAATTGTCGAGACGCTGTCGTTTTTAACCAGACTGGAAGCTACATACTGGATTCATATGTGGTCCTTCGTCCTTCCTGTGGAGCAGCGGGGACATATTGATTCTGGGTATGGCGGTTGTACGGCTATTCAGCCAACCACCGTACGGGCTATTCAACCAGGGTGGCTGGCGGCATTCTAATAGACAACCAGATGCATAGGAGCTTTTTGTATTCTTCATTTGGTTGGTTGATCCATGTTTCCACCCTGTGTGATCCTTGAGAATGTAAATTTTGAAAAACGGGACACGATCTTTATAAAAATATGGCGTTCCAATAGACCAATCCAAAATCCACCAGTACAGATCAGAAAGCAAGGGGACAAGAACAAATTCGCCAAACTGGAGGTCCATAGGACATGTTTGACCCTGTGATTGTCTCCTTGATCAAGATCGCACAACAGCGTCCAAACAACAATGGGCCTTCTCCTTACCTTCTTTGTTTCTCTCAGGCTATCATGTGTGTGCATGTGTGACGGTGTGTCTGTTAAGTTTCCCATAATGACAGTAGCGAAAGATGAGCTGTCTTGTTCATTTTTCCTCCAACGGAGAGTTGGAACAGGAGTTGATTTGTGCTCTGTCATCTCCATATACATCTGAACAACGATCACGTGTGGGATTTACATATATTCTCACGAGATTTAGCATGTATATTAATGGTAGGGTGGTGACATGGACTTCAGTGAAATGTATGGCCTAGTCTGCCAACGAATTATTCAATGGGACACTGTAGATTGTGATGAAAATGCAGAGGGTGTTAGGAAATTTCCCTCCTAGTCTGGTAACAAATTATTATTCAATGGGACACTGTAGATTGCGATGAAAACGCAGAGGGTGTTAGGAAGTTTCTCCCTAATCTCACTTAGTAACATAACTCTACCTCAACAGTCCTTAATTGTGAAATTAGTTGGCCAATTAGCAGTGCTGGGGCCAGTCACTCTTCAGGCATGTGCAAGGTCTAACAGAGTAATGGTGGCTACGTCAATGAATGTTTGAAAGAAACCCCATCTTCAACCTCTAAGATAACACTGTTTTTTCAACTGAGGCTCACCGGCTGATCCGGGGCAGGACTTTAGGACTCATGCATGGTCGAAAATGAGCTTCAGCCCGAGGTAAATTGACATCAATCTTCTACCCTCTCTGTGATTCAGGCAGTTGACAGAGTTGATTTGCGGCGTCAGTAGCACCTGGGTTATGGCTTTCACGTGAGCTAACTATTGGACAGTCAGAAATACCTCCCATCTCTGGAAGCAAATCGCTACATTACTTGAGATGACCAATTGACACCCCCACCTAGGCCGTAACTCGTTTGATTGCCCTGTCGCTTGTTTCACGTGACTAGTGATAGTGTGATACAACTGGCCCCCACACTGTTTCCACGTAAGAGCATCACTCATTTTGGCAACTAGCTTTTGGTTTGGATCAGGGCTTTGGCTTACCATACTAATTGTGCGGCCACTTTATGTTGTTCTATTGGCTTTGCCAGAATGGTGTTATTTTTTACAAGGATGTTTTTCTGATCCCCTGTAGGTTATCTTCTTGTATACACACTGCACTGGCTTAGATCATGGTCAAAACTGAAGCATGTAGAGGTGTGGAATGCAATTCTCCTGGCATGCCTTTCACTGGAGGTGGTAGCCAGGGATATCTTCAGCAGGCACCAATGGCGCTTTCACGCTAGGCTTTGTGCGCGGAATAGTGTGCTTTCATGGGCAGTTGGATATTTGCTTTCAGTGGCTTTTATGTTAGATACCTTCGTGTTCGGCAAGGTAGCTTTGGAAGGTTCCACGAAACTTTCATAATAATTGTGTGGCTGTGTGCATGTAACAATGGAGAGACCAGGAGATACTTTGTAGTTGGCTATACCATCTTGCTGTGGCAGCAAAGAGCAATAACATTCTTCCTTTAATTAAAAAGAAGACCATAACCTGTGATGACTATGGCCCTTTCTGTCATTGTTTCGCACTAGCCAACGCAACCAAAAGTCCAAACTGATGGAAAGGGCTAGTGCAATACACATATATTGTAACACCCCCTCTCACATTGTGCCTCGGAGAGGCCAACAAGTGCAACGGGAAGAGAGCGACGGCGCGCGAGTCTCAGAGGTATGGCTCAAGAGGCCTATACGTGGACACAAAGGGGGGCTACGAGCAATTTTTTTAAAACAGCGAAAGCCAGGACTCGAACTCGAGACCTGGGTCTGAATTCTGATACCATGTCATGTTTCATGCACTAGCCAACGCAACCAAAAGTCCGAACGGATGGAAAGGGCTAGTGCAATCCACATATACTGTAACACTTTTCTCACACGTTACCCTCATCTAGTCCTCCATTTTCACTAGTCAAGAATTGAATAAAATGAATTTGCGGGTAGGCTTCTCTCATTGAAAATATAGATGAAGCGGCATTTTATTTAGATGTTTTCTAAGGAGCCTAATTTCACTCCAACAATAATAGCACCTATAAGCTATATATTTACATTGATAACTGGAAAATGTTCGCCAAACTTACTAGAAACAGCAAGCATGGACAAAAGTAAAAATCAAAAGAGAAACGTCACTCACCAATTCCGGTGCATATTCCATGGGTCCTTTGACCTTCAAGCTCAAAATTTTGAACTTGACTTTGCACTTCTGAAGAACATTCTCATTATTCTCTGGATGTTCGACAAACTTGAAAACTGGCAGATCAAAAGTAAACAAAAGTAAGCATCAAATATAGGGATATTGGGAAACCTTGCTAAGCAAAGATCCAGTGTGACAAGTGTACCAGTCGCTATGATAGTCTCGCCAGGGGCAAGAATAGCTCCAGGAGGACGCATAAAGCAACTTTTGGGTGCAGTTGTTTGAAACTACAAATTTAAATATCCATGGTCAGAAAAATATCATTGCCAAAAGAGTTATTGTCAAACACTGGATCGTTAGCCCATCTGCCGTTGGAGAAACTGCAAAGCAATAATCAATACTAACCTTGAATGCTACATGAGATTTACTTGTATTCTTTATCCTAATTGCACTCTTGACCTGCTTTCCTGGTTCATCTACACAAGGCAAGCCAGAAGATTTATTAGCTTCTCTACAAAGAAGAGGAAGTGTAAGAGAACTAGAGAGCACCGAGCAAAACTGAAGCTAATTTTCTCATTTGCCTCGTATTATCATGGTACTCCCTCCATATCAAAATATAAGACTTTCTAGCTACTTTCTACACACATGTATCTAGACATGTTTTAGTGCAAGATTAGATACATGTGTGCAGAAAGTAGATAGAAAGTCTTATATTTTGATACAGAGGGAGTATGTGCTAACCACACGTCCACGCGTGACACGTCTTGAACTCATTAAGACGAAAGTAAATTAAACCATGCTCCTAAGTGATTTACGCAATCAGACCTTTTTTTGTCCACTGAATAAGTATGTAATTCGGCAGAAGATTCTAGTATACTTGCTTGCATTTCCACATCAATGGAGTTACCAAATACTTTGCATATGCATCACAGAATTAAAATAGTCCATTTGGCGCTATGGGAGGGCATTGCATAAAAGTTGGCTTCAGAAACCGTCACGGGATGCTTGCCTATTCATTAACCTCTTTCCTAGATACGGAAATAACAAAATTACAAGACACGACAGTTTTCAGTAACTCGGGAAAGGCGGCGTCCGTCGCCGACAAGCGTGCGCCTAGGCAACAGCATGCCAAGTGTAGCAAGAACGCCTTTTACCGTTGCTTTTTCATGGAAAAATATCTAGAAAACTGACCTCAAAATTAACCAATCAGCAAACTGATGTATAAGTTTGTTTTCATCCAATGATTCCACACTAACAACACAGGAGTTTATCACCTCTCACCTTAGCAGTTAGCCTAGACCGGTAACCCAAATACTTGATTGAAGGCTACAGCCGTGCTATAACTAGCATACCAAAATTGTGGCTCCGGAATTTTGGAAGTCTACTCGAGATCTCAGCGATGGTACATCCTGTCAGAAATTCTACAAAACAAAAGTTCGACTACGATCTGGTCCAACGCTCAAATTGACGATCTTCTGTGTAACTGTGCAGAAGATTCTAGTACTTTGCATATGCATCATGGATTTAAAATAGTCCATTTCACATTAGGGAGGGCATCCCTAGAACTTGGCTTCGGTAACGGTTACGGGATGCTTGCCAGTTTGCTAACCGCTTTCCTAGATACGGAATAATAAATTCACAAGACACGGCCGTTTTCGGTAACATCCTTAACCCATGAAAGGCGGCCTGCCCCGGAGACAACCGGCAAGCGTGCGACTAGGCGACAACATGCCAAGTGCAGCAAGAACGTCTTTTACCGTTGCTTCATGGAAACAAATATAGAAGACTGAACCCTAACGATTAACCAACCAGCAAACTGATGCCTAAGTTGGTTTTCATCCCATGATTCGACTCTAGCATCACAGGAGTTCTACCACCTATGACCTAAGCAGTTAACAGATGGTTGCCTAGACCAGTATAAGTAGACCTAATACTGCATTGAAGGCTACAGCTTTGTTATAATTAGCCTACCAAAACTGACGCTACAGAATCTTGGAAGTTCTACTCAAGATCTCAGCGTTGGTACAACCTGTCAGAGATTCTACAAACAAAAATTCCACTACGGTCTGGATCCAACTCTCAGATCGACGATATTCTACCAACTGCAGCAAGATCAAGAAACTCGGATGGCAACTTTTCCCGCTCGCCAACCAAAACCCAGTGAATACATTCCCCAAAGCTAAGGGTCTCATCCGCGAAATCGATCGCGACTTCCTCCACCGCCAACCGATTCCCACTTCAAGACGGCGGAGATCGGGCAACTGGAACCAAAATTAACCCCGAAACATAGCGCAATCGAACGACAGGCTGCAAGCGGCACCAGCAAATCCGGCAAAGGCCGTAGCTTTCGGGGCTCGAATCAAACAAGAAAGGCTCAAAGAAGACTTGAATTCCCTGAGCGCTCACATGGGAAGTAGAGCTTGTTGGACGGATCGAGCCGGAGGCGGCGCCTTGCCGGCAGCAGAGCTTTGGCTACCGTAGAGATCCCGGCCGGCGCCCCGGGAGCGCCGCCGTCTGCGGCAACGGGCGCCTCGTGGCCGTACCGGCCGGCCGAGTGGTGGATCCCGGACGAGGACGAGGACGACGCTGGCGCCGGCGCGCCGGCGGCCTGCCTGAAGGGCATGCGGCAGAGGTTCCAGAGCTTCCCGCTGCCGGCGTCGCCGGCGGGGCGTACCTGTCGTCGCCGGAGATCGCCATGGGCCGGGGAAGTTACCCAGTTACCACGAGAAGACGTACGGAGGATGTGGTTTTGGTTGCGCTCTGCTTCGTTTGCCCTCTTCTCTCTCTTCTAAAGTGATCTTTCTTTACCTCAGCTTTCGCTACAGTACATTTTCCATCCTCGATCTCGCCTCTTTCATCTCTTCTCTGGTTGACTTTACTTGCTGCTCTGTGGACTGCGGCTTTATGCTGCCACTCGTATAACTGTAACGGGCGTCTTGCCTTCCACAAAAAAAGGGGTAAAACGGGGTAACTGACAGACTGCAGTGGAAGTAAATAAGCTCACTCATATAGCATGTTGCGGTAAGACTTCATTTCTACTAAATGTTTCCCAAAAATAGAAGGATAGTGAAATTGACATTTGTTGCCTCTAATGTCGCTACGAGAGGGAATATCTAGTGCTCGCAAAAGTTTAGATGTTCCCCCTGTTTCCATTAATAAATAATTGTAAATGTTTCAAAAAATTCAACGACAAAGTGTGAGGTTCACAAGGTATGTGTCAGCAAATTTCAAAATCTTCAAGTCCAAATTCGAATTACATTTTTATTTCGAATTTAGACCTGAAAATTTCGAAGTTTGTAGACACATACTTTGTGAACACACACATTGTTTCTAATTTTTTTGAAACATTTTTTTAAATAACTTAAGGGAGCAGGTGGAGCAGTAGATATTCCCTCGTCGCTACCTCACCATTCAAAAAAATGTGGGTACCTCGTTTTTTCGATGCTAGAAAAATAGCAAAGGAATGAAATATTAACAAGAGTAGTACTTTGACCATCGATTTATGTGCAAACATAGTGTCTTACATAGAAAACATACATTAAAAAAGGCATATGAGATATAATCCTGATAATATCAATGGCACCGTCAGCTACCAGATGGATACAACTAATTTCTTATTTATAGACCATCAAACTGAGAACCATTTAACCAAAGATTTTCTAAAAAAGACTTATGTTTTGTATTGGAGGTAGTAGCATAGTTTGCAAGCAATAACTCGAGCATAAATGTGTCATTTTTTGTCGGCGAGCATAAATATGTTGCTATAGTTGTTTGATATTATATGTTGCTATAGTTGTTTGATATTAAATCGTACATGGTACATATATCTGGTGTTGATAAGTGGCTTCTTCAGTATTAATTCTCCAGCACCTCAAATTTTAAGTCTTTTACCATTAGATCACCTTCAGTCGTTGGCATCAACTTTTTTTTTGCCTAATGCACACTTGTTGGATTCCTAAAACATATGGGGACAAGAAAATGGCATGTATTCCAATCATTGTCGCCAACTTGTAGCCTCATCTTTTCTATCATATGGGACCCGCTCGTTAGTGGGTCAATATATTTTTTCCTTTTCCCCCTCTTGCACTCATCTTTTTCCTCATGTCGGGGGCTCCTAGAACTCATGTGACACATAACACCTCACAGTGCGTGAAGTGGCGCAACTTTCGGGTGACCCCGGACCTTTTATCAAATATTGGCCTGTATAATCTGGGTGTTGGATTTACCGGGTGGCGTTCCGGGGATAACACCCCAAACCTACACGATGTGGCGCATCTCTCGGGTGCCCCAGGATTATTCGTCGTATTATGGTCCAGATAATCTGGGGGTAACACCCTGATCTACGCCATGCCGCATTGCTCGGGTGCCATGGGAACAATGCACAGATGTTAGCCGGAATATCCGGACCTTGGATAATCCGGACCAAGAGAATTTAGCATATAACGACTGGATTTTGGGGACCTTTATGTCCTAGGGAGGGACGACTTCATTCCTCTCTCCTCCATTGTTCAAGAGTTCAAAACTGCGGGGTCACCCACGCCGGTGCTCCAATCTCTTTGATTCTTGGAGGTTTCACGAAAGGAATTTGATTCCAACTTACTAATCCTTTGTGAATCTTCTTACTCTTTGGTGCTTGGGCGCCCAGCAAAAGAAGCACTTGGAGCTCAATATCGGTGGTGTAAAGCTCCGGGATATCGTTGGGGACCTTCAATTAAGTTCTGGAGATTGCTCCAACTTTCTTTGTAAAGATTAGTAGATCGAGGCACTCTGTGTTGTGTGGAGGCTCGAGGAGAATAAGGTGAGCCTTGATGGCTATTGGGGAGCATTTTGCCTTTGCACCTCTCCAATGGAGACTAGCTTCTCTTGGGAAGTGAACTTCGTAATAAATTCATGAGTCCATTGTGTAGTTATTTCTCATATTTTACTTACTTGCTTTTAGCATTGTGTTCTTGCTTACCTTTGTATACCAGATTGTATCCTTGCCACCATACAGGTTGCTCACCTAGTTGAATAATCTAAAGTAATTAATCCCTAATTTGCTAAAAGATAAGATTAACGTCTATCCTTCCCCCCCCCCCCCCCCCCCCCCCCCCCCCCAACACACCACCCTCTAATCGACTTCTTCTATCCTTTGAAAGCTCCCATCGACTCCAAGGTACAAATCATTGTGTTACGGTTGTCTTGCCAATGAACTAGGGTTTGTACATAGCTAGGGTTATAATGTCTTGCAAGGGTTATGCGCTTGTTTTATGAATTGTACTATAAGTTTTGACATGGTCGTCGTTAGATCTGCAATTGATTTCTTGATGTTATCTTTTTATTTGTGTATTAAAGTATCATGCATGCTTAACTTCTAGGATTCTAGACAACAAATGTTTACTACTAGCTCACAGTTGTAAAAGGGCGCGATCATGCTACGATTTTTTTATGTGATGACATTGTACATGCGGTGGATAGATCTGCTAAACTTGTACTCCCTCCGTTCTAAATTAGATAACTTCCATTTGTCCAAACGTGGATGTATCTATACTTGTAACATGTCTAGATAAAATTGGAACGATACAAAGTTAGGAATACGCTGACATCCTAATTCCCTGAATAACCTAACATCAAGATATTGCACACCAAGTCAGTTGCCATGTAAAAACATCTCCTTTCCACAACTAAGCGCACGTATCAGTGATCCACAAAATGACTTCTCATTGTGTGCACTGTAGAATCGGTTCTTCACGCCGGCTCGTAAAGACCAAGCATGTGTCCGTCGATGCACCGCAAGGCTGCAACCTGCATAAAAATAAATTTAATGTTGTAACAAATGTTGCAAGGAAACCACGAACGAGCACTGTCATATATGGAAGTTGTGGGATGTACGTGTCATACTTTTCCATGGATCTCATATTTGATGGGACCATCCAACTCAGCTCCCAGAGCCATTAATTTTGTTACCGTACTGCTTATGTCCGGTACGGTGAATGATAGCATTGAAGAATAAACTCTCTGTGCTGCAATGGTACTGCAAATACATATGAACATTCAGACAAAAGCAGTTTACAATATTATGCTGGTTAACTGCAAGAAGATGGCAGAATATATCAAGACAAAGATACTACATAACTTCTAGATTGCAGAACTTCATATTTTGTACATGGCACACTCCTTCTTCAACATAAGGCTATCTCCATACAGACATGATGTATTATATCTCATATCCACACAATGAGCATATTAGAATTTACAAGAAAAACAGGAGAATCGCTAAGTAGAAGACATGAACTAAATCAAATACTTTCATACACTACACAGCTAGCCTAACTACCAGAAAAGGTCAAAATGACAAAATAAGCAGAGAAGAAATACAAAGTAACCCAGCTTCAATTCAGGACACCAGAAGAATTAGATCACACTTTTAATACCACGTTGTTGCAAAGTTATCTATATAAATTTGGCATGCATATAATGCGTAATCCCATAAACATCTCAAATCATCATACTGAAGAACATAGTATACGATGTATGCCACCTTTGCAAAGAGCTTTTATATAATGGAACAACAAACAGTATATGAAACTTAGCCTTTCAAATGTTTCAATACACCTATATATGAAGTATTTGAAATCGGGCTATCACTCAGTTTGGTGGTAGTATACAGAATAATGGGCAAACCAGTAACCTAGCAGATCTGACACTGCTGTATTGCGCGTGAGCAGTGTTACTGTTAGTCTGATAGAGCACAAAGCATGTTCGATGACTGATATGCATTGGAATCAGGCATACTACCTAACGTAAGTCTAATCAGATCAGAAAAAAAATCTCCTTCAGTGGCAACCAAAATGCATGAATTTGTGGATGCCACTTGCAATCTGTGGCAATAAAGAAGCTGGAAGGAGAGGGAAAATACTTAAGCAACGTATTGATATCCACATGCAAAGAAATTCTGGATAATCTTAGTTCCCACAGCTTAAATTTTCACGTGTTAACCAGATAGTTGCTGATAAGATTTAGTTTTCTTGGACGCAGCCAGTATACCAGCTTTACAATCTTCAGCAGCTGACAAACACAGGACATCATGCCATAGCAAAGCCCTCGTCAGCCACATTTCATCAAACTTAAATCCCTAGGAACTATATAAGTGAAGAGAAGAGGGCAGTGCGGCAACGAACCTGTCATTGGTGTGCATGAGCGCGAGCTTGAGAGGCCCAGATTGGAGCTCTGCAAAACGGAGTGTGCAGACGTTGACGCCAAAGTCAAGCCCCTCAGCGTAAAACCGTGCCGCACGCGGCACGTCTCGGTGCATCTGGATCACCCATCGCAGTGTCGCCGTCGCCATTCTCCAAGAGGCGGAGCCAGAAAAATGTGGAGCCTGGAAAATCAAAAGGAAAAGTTTGTTGAAAAATCCTTCAGTTAGACCCTACCAAGCTACCAGCAGGTACCGAAGCATATTATTCTGAAGACAGACATTGATGGTATTAACTTGAAGTGCTACTCTTTCTTGCGAGAAGAGGATTGAACATAAGATTTATATTACTACGTACCTATTTTTACGATCATGGCTAAAAAAATCATTCAATCATGACATGAGTCAGGAGCTATTAAAACTTGGTAAAATGAAAACCTTTCTGAAATTTAACAGTTCATAGCTTAAGTCAACATGGGGCAATAAATACTGTATACAACTCACAAGCATTGCGATTAGAGACAATCAGGCAGGCAAGTAGCACTAGCAGGGTAGCAGGACAATCGGAATGGTTGATGATGCCTCGGTTCCTCACCTTAACTGGCCGGAGTCAGCGCGAGTGGATGCCAACAGCGTCAGACCGAGATTTGGGGGGGGGGGGGGGGGGGGGGGGGGGCTGACGGGAGAACGCCGGTACCGCCGGAATCGCGCCGCCGCGCCCCGCAGGCTGTCTGTCCGTCGCCGCCGTCGACTCGTTTGGGGATCAGGGGAGGAAATTGAGGAACGGGTTGAAAATGGGCTGGGAAAATGGGCAACTGAAATAAGGGAAGACGCGCGGCCCAGTAGCCGTCTTAGTAATGCGGCCCGAGAGAGGGAAGCAGTCCACGACCACGAGACCGCCGCAGCCCAGGATCCACCACGCGCCGGCCGCCGCCCTTCTTCCTCTCACCGACCTGACCTCGAGAGCTATTATTTTTTCGACCGGTAACGGCAGGAGCTCTGCCTTATTCATTAAAAGATAGGGGGAAAAACAGAATAGCCTTACAATCAACACGAACAGCCCAAAAGCGTTCCAACTCACACTTTGTAACACTCAAGGGTAGCATCTGAACAGAATAGTTCAGATCCTCCAACTCACGCACACACACCAGGAAAAACTCATAATAGCGCCTGATCGCCAGATGCAATTGACAAAAGCTGAAGGTCAGCCCGAATGAGGGTCGACAAAGCCAAAGCAGTCATGGACTCGTCCTGGAAGAGCCGTCTTCCTCTTTCCTTCCAAAGATGCCAGATGATATAGATCGGCAGAGAAATGTGACGCTTCTTAAGCTGGTCAGCCTTGCCTCGGCTAACCTTTGTCCACCACGCACCCAGGGTAGACGAGCATTGGGCCATTTGCACAACCTGGGGATCGGAGGCCTGAAAACAATGCCAGACTTCTCGGGCGAAAGGGCAGGACAGAGCAAGGTGTGAGGCCGTCTCGAAACTCTGATCACATAAGCAACAGTTGTCACTGTGGGTCAAACCGTGGGCACGGCGCTTCTCAGCAGTCCAATTGCGGTTTTGGAGCGCAAGCCATAAAAAGAACTTGACTTTGCCCTCTGCCTGGGTCTTCCACACCTTGTCAAGACTTGGTTGTTGTAATCTTCCCAAGAACTGCACTTTGTAAGCCGAGCTTGCCGAGTACTGACCGTCAGAAGTGAAACGCCAGGAGATGGTGTCACTCATATCGTTCAGAGTCACCTGCTGCAGCAACAACCAAAGGTTAATGAATTGATCAAGCTGTTCCTCGGATGATATTCTCTGCAGTCCACTTAGCCATCTGTCATTGGTCAAGGCCTCCTTCACCGACAGGTTCTTCCGCGCAGCCAAAGGAAAAAACCAGTGGCGCGATCTGCTCGGGTGCCTTGCCGTCAAGCCATTTATCAGCCCAAAACTTGGCGATCTCGCCATTTCCTAGCTGGATCGTGGTGCAGGCCGAGAAAAGGCCTCTGTCGACCTTGTCACACGGAGTCTCGTGCCAACCCAGGGCCTCGAGCGCTCAGTCCATCGGTACCACTCCCAGCGAAGGCGAAGAGCTCTACTAAAAGCCTGCATCTCCTTGATACCCAAGCCTCCAAGAGAAGTTGGAGCACAAACTTTGGACCAGCTGACCAGACACTTCCCACCCGATGCTTCTTCGTCTGGAGACCAAAGGAAATTTCTGCGCAGCTTGTTGAACCGTTTAATCATCCACTTTTCAGGCGGGAAAACCGTCAAGAAATATGTTGCTGTGGCAGTAAGGACACTGTTGATCAAAACAAGTCTGCCCTTGCGGTTCAGAAATTTTCCTTTCCACCCTTTGAGCCTGCCCATGGCTCTATCAAGAAGGAACTGCACCTCCACTCTTCTAGGCTTTCTGAAGTTAAGCGGCAGCCCCAAGTACTGACACGGAAACTCACCCTGAGCCCCTCCAAAATCAGCCAACACCGCTGAGAGATCAACACCTTGGCAAGCAACGGGGTATGCCACACACTTTTCCAGACTTGTGCGCAGGCCAGAGGCATTGCCGAACAACAACAGGATTTGCTGCACTGCCGTGATATCGGCACTGTAGGGGTTGACGAAGAGCGCAGCATCATCAGCATAGAAACTAGCTCTTATTGTAGCCGCCCTTAAATGGAGCTCAGAAAGCACACCCTCAGAAGTGGCCAGTTCAAACAGACGCTGAAGTGGTTCCATAGCCAAGATAAATAGCATGGGCGACAAAGGATCGCCCTGCCTTAGGCCTCTCTTGTGGCTAAACCGTTTGCCCAAGCTGCCATTCAGGAGGATGCGCACGAGGAGGAAGCCAGAAGCAGCGAAACAAGATCACGCCAGCGCTGCCCAAAGCCCATCTGCCCAAGAACCCTTAGTAGAAAACCCCAGTTGAGCGAATCAAACGCTTTTGCAATATCGAGCTTTAGAAACAGCATAGGATTTTTCTTTCTGTGCGCTTCTCGGACCACATTTCTGACATAGAGGAAATTATCCTGAATCGATCTTCCTTTAATGAACGCGCTTTGTCCAGCAGAGACAAGCTTGGGCAGCTCAGGAGCCAATCTGTTGGCCAACAACTTACAGAGAATTTTGGCTGCACTGTGCATCAAACTGATCGGCCTGTAGTCCTTAGCATCTGCAGCATCATTTTTCTTCGGCAGCAACACAATTGTGGCAGAGTTGAGCAGCCTCCAATGCTTGCCTTTGAGCGAGTGCATTTGGTTCATGGCAGCCAGCAGGTCATGGTGGATGATAGGCCAGCACTTCTTGAAAAAATCTCCAATAAAACCATCAGGCCCTGGTGCTTTCTCACCATGCAGCCCATCAATGGTACTCTTCAACTCAGCCAGGGAAAACGGTAGATCAAGGTGGGCGAGCCCCACACTCTGGATGTTCAGTGCCTCCCAATTTAAGTCTGCTTCAGCCTGCACCCTTGTGCCCATCAGATTTGTGAAGTGGTTAAGCAACACCTGTGCTTTCTGCTCATGATCAGATACTGAACCATTAGGCCCAAGCAGGGAAGGGATGTGATTCTTTCGTCCCTTCCATTAGCTCGCAAGTGAAAAAACCTAGTGTTGGCGTCTCCTTCCTTTATCCAGGTGACTCTGGAACGTTGCCTCCATCTCATCCTGTCAATCGCCGCAACCCCAAGAAGCTTGTTTTTCAGCATTGACCGCAACTCAAGCTCCTCCTGTGACAGTTCCCTGTCCTCCTGAGCAACATCAAGGCTGAAAATAACCTCATCCGCAACAGCAGACACGAATTTGGCCCATCTGACCTTGGCCCTATTCCAACTTTTCAGAGCCTTCGCTGTTCTACTCAGCTTAGTGTGCAAAGCTCTTATTGCATCCTTGGATTTGACTGGTTTTTCCCATGCTTTCTGCACCACTTGCATGAAATCCTCTTGCAGCAACCAATGGCTCTCGAATCTGAAACCAGCGAAATGCTTCCTGTCCATTTTGCTCAGCAACAAAGGAGAATGGTCCGAGACGTTGGAGGAAGCACAAGTCAGCTGAAACTGAGGATGGGCGGCATCCCATTCTTTGGAGACAAGCACTCTATCAATCCTAGTTTGAGTGGCATTCTCCCTCCCATTGGACCAGGTAAACCTCTTCCCAAACAGCGGGTAATCAATCAACTGAAGGTCCTGGATGACTGTTCTGAATTGCCTGATTAGCCGCAGGTTCAGGTTGCCATTATTCTTCTCGGCTGCGCTGCAAATCAAGTTGAAATCTCCAAGGACCATCCACTTATCCTGCACAACAGACTTGATGAATCTGATTTCCTGCATGAACTCTTGCTTGCGATCATCTTCCTGCGGCCCATACACTCCTGTGATCGCCCAAGTGGCATTATCTGCACGGTGCAAGATGCTACCCGAGATGGAAAACTGACAGGCAGCCAACAGAGGTTCAGGCGTAATCTGGAAATCAGCCGTACAAGCAATCAGCACTCCGCCCTTCGAACCAATCGCCGGCAGATAAAGGAAACTATCCCCAAAATTTGGACCAAGCATCTCCACAACCAGGGAGCGGGTCATCAACTCAATCTTTAACTCTTGCAGGCAAACGACATTACAGGGTTTATCTGAGAAGAACAGCTGCAGGGCACGGCGCTTGGCCGGATTGTTTGCCCCTCTAACATTCCACACCAACACTGACAACTCCTGGGCAGAGCCCACTCACACGAACTACAGAAACAGGAGAACGATACATTGGGAAACAGTGGGGATACACTCACGCAGACACGAGATACATGGGGAAACAGTGGGGATACACTCGAGAGCTATTATTACACGGAACCGCCACCGCCGCCGTCGAGTGGCGAGTGCAGTGGAGAGGTCGTAGCGGCTGCAGCCGGTGCTAGTGCTTCGATTCGAGGATGGGGAGGGCAAAGAGCAAGGGCGCAAAGTTCGCCGCTGTCAAGAAGATCATCAGCAAGAAGACCATCAAGAAGTAGGCAGCCATCTCCCTCCCCCAGGTCCGTTCCTCTACGATTTGGTGGTGTTGTATGCTCAAATTTGCGTCATTTAGGTACAAGGATGATGTCCTGGACCCTAAGAAGAAGGACACCGAGACGGAAAAGCTCGGCCGGAATGTGTGAGTGCCTTCTCGCGGTTGGATTCTGGGCTACTTTGTTTCGATTGGGTACTTATGTTGCTTGGGTTTTTGTTTCTGCAGGCCGCAGGTGTCCTCGGCGTTGTTCTTCAGCTACAACATGGCGCTCGGACCACCGTACCGAGTTATCGTGGACACCAACTTCATCAATTTCTCCATCCAGAACAAGGTCCGTACGACCATTTTTTCTGGGTTGTTTTCTTTCACATGCTAGAAGCTCCGTTTAACCTCAACTGTAAGTAGTGTTCACGGGCCCCTGTGGTACAACTGCTTCGTTTTGTCGGTAGACAATTTTCAGTTTGCATTCAGGAGCACTCAAAACATTCTTTTCTAAGAAAAAGCACTCAAAACATAAGACAATTATATCTGCTTACTTACGAGTTAAATTATGATAACATGCTAAAATGTGTAGCAATCAAGTTGATTCATAATTCACCTCTTTGTATCATACTGTATGCTCTAGATCCATATGGAAGTGTACGATTTTTTGACCCTCCTGGAGCTAACAATTCTTACCAGATAACCAAGCAATATGGACAGCTGTTTCAAATTGCCAGGATAAACTGCTTTATATCGACTAGATGTAGTTTCACTAGTTTTGTTTTGTTTAAGTCTGGACCGCCTCAATGGATATGACGTTATCCGTGTGACTGAATGCTTCTCTTCTACTTTGCAGTTGGATTTGGAGAAAGGAATGATGGACTGCCTTTATGCAAAATGTAAGACAATTGTACTATTGGCTTGCTTTCTTGTTATCTTCATTGGCCTTGTGGATCCCCCTTTGATGTATTTCGAACCGCATTTTTCTTTCCTGAAAAATCCAGCCCTATTGTTATGTAGGTACCCCTTGTATCACTGACTGTGTTATGGCTGAGCTTGAAAAGTTAGGACAAAAATATCGTGTGGCTTTGAGGTATGTTCATGCCCAATAAGTACTGTATTAGCTACTGAAATCGTCTCTCTGTGAGTGTGTTGCTGGCGCATATGCTTAATTAGTGTTGTATATTGTTCAATTGTTATCCGTTAAAATTTGCAATATGTTACAGAATTGCTAAGGATCCTAGGTTCCAGAGATTAGCATGCACACACAAGGGAACTTATGCTGATGACTGTATTGTGGATAGGATCACTCAGGTAGGATTCTGCCTCTTTGAATTGTTTTTGTTCAACAGAAGTCACAGCACAAGTAGCTCATGTTAGTGGAATTGCTGACACCTGCCGATTTCTTGTATAATCTTCATAGGTTTATGTCATTGCTATCTCCTTTTGGCGTTGCAAATTTTCAGCTAAAACCAATCAGCCTCTAGTTTTGTGCTAGTCTATAGCAACAATTTGGATGTTCGGGTTTGGTCACTCCTTGAAGTTAAAGATTATAGGACTTGATTAAGAATTCAACAGCAAAAATGACACTTAAACTTTTCCTGATAGTAATTAGTTGATTTGCGTTCTTCATTTATGTCTATTTGTGGCATCCAGATTTCTTCCAGGTGAAGGAATAGGCATCTGAGCAGAACCTATTAATGCATATTAGGTGATATGTACTATTTGTAGAAACTTCAGTATTTGTGTGTGCCCATGAATGCACCGTGTCAAGTTCTATTGTGCCCAGTTGCCCATGCATTGTATGTAATATCCTTCAATTTGATCATAAGTCACACCTTTTCTATTGCTTTGGATTGCATAGTTTATCTTCAGATAGCTAGCAAATAATCATTTTTTGCATATGTTACCGTTTATGTTAAGTGTTAGTTTAAACTTTTCTGAACCACATATTTTATGTAACAGCACAAATGTTACATCGTTGCCACATGTGATAGAGATCTAAAGAGGAGAATAAGAAAGGTATGTGCTGCAGCCTAACAGCTCAGCATTCCGACTTAATATCAGTGTAACACACAAGCAATGCTTTTATGCTGATAACTTGTACATGTTGTTGGTTTGTCAGGTTCCTGGTGTTCCCATCATGTACATCACCCAACACAGGTACTCGATTGAACGACTGCCTGAAGCAACAATTGGTGGAGGTAATATTTTTTTAACCTGGCGGTACATTATGTTCGCTTCTCTGCTCTATTTTTTCTATTTTATTTGTTTCTGGCTGTTGTGGTAAATCTACAACCTAAAGTTCATACATCTTATGCAGCACCGAGGATCTGATTTGCCCTTAGACAGAGAAGATGCAGAACATGTCTCACTGTCGCACTTGCCCAAGTTTCTGGACTTAAGATGAATAAGAATACTGTTGCGCTGAGCTGAGCTAATCTTGGTCACTTGAAAAGTTTGTACCAACCTCACCTGTTGTTATTTTATAAATGTTAGAAGAAACTTTAACAAGAGGACCTGTTTAGTTGTTAAATGGGGCATGCAATGTATATCATGCAATTATCTTGACCAAAGTCTGCGCATTGTTCTCGATATGATCAGCTGGAGCGTCTAGAGTAGTCGAATTGAGTTGTTATGTGGTCAAGTGATATTGCTTCTGGAAACCTGTCCAGACTACTCTGTGAATAGCGGTTTGATTTGAAACTACTACGTTAGGATTATGCTTTTCTGATCTGGAATTTTTTGGATTAGTGAACATACGAAATGCTTCTCTTCATTGTTGGGGATGATATATGCACCACTACTCTTTCCATTTCCACTAGGGTCACTTTGTAAGCGATAATGTGAACTGCAGGCGACCAAACACTGGGGTTATCTTGTGCTCTGAGAGCATCTCCAAGCGAGGCCCCCAAATTCATCCCTAAACGTCCGGACGGCTGTCCGCGGACCACCTTAAAAAATGACCTCCTACAACCATGACCCCCAAATGTCATCCCAAATTGTGAGAAGGAGAGAGAATAATTAAAGAAGGACAAAAGAAAGGAAAAGAAAGAGAAAAAATGGTCCACGGTGGGCATGCGGACACGCCCGGACGCCCCCAAACTCACCCCATATGTGCGGAGGGTTTGGGGTGTGCCGGACGTGCGGACACTAAAAAGCCGCGTCCGGTCACGCCCAGACACAAATAAATCGGTTTGGGGACCGTTTGGGGGGCTCGCTTGGAGATGCTCTGATGCAGTCAAGTGCACTGTGGGCAAGCGAACATGTTGCAACAACATGGGCCAGAGCCCGTATAAGACGAGACAGTCTCATCTGAAACATGTTGCCCAGATGCCCAAAATTACTGTGGGCAACCAAACACTTGAACATGTATCAATGAGGACGGCCATACTTTCTGAAGAGCTTCCGTACATAAATATCTCATAGTATTAGTTTAGTTACACTAAATGAAAAAGTCAACTCTGTCTCTAGGTCAGGCTCTGGCGACTATGGGCGACCCCCGCCGCCGCCGCCGCCGCCGCCGCCACCGCCTGATCGAGACGGGAGTCCTGTGGATCGTCGAACGGAGTCCATCCCGGAGACGAATCTGGAGTCATCGTTGTATACGAGTCATCTGTGGAAGGAAAC
Source organism: Poa pratensis (assembly GCA_947311845.1). Taxonomy (NCBI): domain Eukaryota; kingdom Viridiplantae; phylum Streptophyta; class Magnoliopsida; order Poales; family Poaceae; genus Poa; species Poa pratensis. Next base: position 113,945,545 of record CAMZMU010000107.1, on the reverse strand, counting down.
TGGATTTGGAGTTCGCATCGGGTACGCATCTGAAAGGTCGGCGGCCGCCACCTTAAAGCTGGGGGGAGGCGATTCCAAGATCAACAAGTCCTGCACGAGCACCTTGTCGATCTCAACCTTCGATCCAGGGAAGCAATTAGCGAGAGAGGCGATGTCGACGACGAAACCTGAGGCTGGTGGCAAGCGATCTGCGGGCAAGAAGCCGGCTCCAGAGGAATCCCATACCGTGACCAATGTGCGCAGGTTGAAGAGGACCTCTTCCCCTCTGATATATGTGCAAGGTTCAGAGGCGATGTTGTCTCCGACATTGGGTGGTGGGGGCTATCAAGGGGGTTCCGTTGAGGTTCCTACCCGCCCGAAGCTACCCAGTGTTGGTGCGATGGTGCTGCTGCGCCGCCGGGATACGGTGGTCATTGAGGAGATCCAGGAAGACGATGATGGTAATTGGGATGATGATCATGATCTGGAGGAGGAAGATGGGCTCCGTGAGGGACCTGGCAGGAAGCTTGGTGGCGAGGTGGACATGGAAGATGATGCATATTTAGAGGAAGAAGAAGATGAGGAAGATGGAGAGGAGCAGATGCAGCCGCAAACTACTTGGCAACTGCTGGCAAGGTACTATGCCCAGAACAAGCCGAGTGCTTCATCTATGTTTGAGTACTTTGATAGTGTTTGGCGTCTCCGGACTGGACTGAAGATAAAGGAGCTGCAAAAGAACTATTACATGATCACCTTGTTCTCGCAAGGAGATTTGATTTTGTCAGGCGTGGAGGACCTTGGATATTCAATCAGAATGCCCTGCTTGTGAAAGCAATTGAGAACAAGGCGAGGCCGTCCGAAACAGTACTGGATGCTGTGCCGGTCTGGGTAAGAATTTACGATGTTCCTTGGGGAAAACAGAATGAGGCTACTGGTTTGAGATGGGGAAATCAGCTGGGCCATGCTCTAGAGGTGGATGTACCTGATGATGAGGTGGATAAGAATGAGTTCTTGCGAGTTCGAGTGGAGCTCCCATATGATCGCAGGCTGCAGACTCAACTAGCCATTGGTGTTAAAGGGAAACCAGAAGCAACCAAGATCTATAAGCTGAAGTACGAGAGGGTGCCGTATTATTGTGAGCATTGTGGATTTATGGGGCATAAGAAAGATGTTTGTGAGAAGAGGAGGCGAGGTATCCCATCGCTGGAATATGGTGTTCATAAGCTTCGATGTTCTCCTTACAAGAAGTTTGAGCACCGTTCCAAATTTGTCTCATCGGCTGGCCATCCAGCAGCACGGCGTGGGCTTAGTTTTGCTAGCTTCGGAAGTGCAGATTCGCGCACGTCCTTACGTTCTCGTGAATAGCCAGTACAGCGAACAACTGAGGTGAATGCGCAACAAAACTATGTGCCGGAACAGGTGGGCACCCATGATGGCTTTGATGAGGAGGAAGAGCCAGGTTTAGAGGAAGTGGAGCAGGATTTATCTGAGAGGGTGCGGGTAATGCAGATGAACTTAGCAAATCAAGCACCTGAATGCAGCAAAGTGCAGCAGATGGCAGCACGCTTTGAAGCTGAACAGGGAAAACAAAAATTAGCAAAAGAAAAGAAGGGGAAGAGGACTGTCAACAGGAGGAGTGGACAAAAGCCAGCAGCGACAGAGCAGATGGCTAGTGCACCAGGTTCGTCTGATATGATTTCTGCCCTTAAGGGTCTGAGCACTATGGCGGTCTCGTTTGGTGGCTCAGATGAATCGGTGGTGGGGGTTGACCAGACGCCAAGGAAGCGTACTGCCACTGAAAAAGATCAACCACCTGGTGTCCAACCTGGACAGTCTCTAGCCATGGTGCCATATGAAAAGGATGCTAAAGGAAGAGAGTTCAAGCGTGGAAGAATGCAAGCCAAGGTGGGGACAAGCCAAGCTGAGGATGTGATGATGGCAGAGAGGGATGATATGGAAGCGACTGGTCCAGGGGCTACCGGCAAGCTGACGGGGCCGAGTGTGGCGCCCCGTCAGCAGCAATGAATTGCTTATCTTTCAACTGTCGGGGAGCTGGAAACGCCCCGACAGTCCAGGAGATCACCCGTGTTTCCCAGTCTTTTAGTATTCGTCTTCTTTTTCTTTGTGAAACTAGACAAAATAAAGATAGAGTCCGTCGTTTACGTCATCGTTTAGGTCTCAGAGGTTTTGCTGGTTTTAGTAGTGATGGTCTTAGTGGTGGTTTAGCTTTGTTTTGGCATGAAAGTTTGTGTGTGGAGATTCAGTCAGTTTATGAAAGATACATTGATGCTTATGTTCGAGAGTCCCCTACTGCACCCAAATGGCGTTTAACTTGTGTTTATGGTGAACCTCATATAGAAAATCGGCACCGTATGTGGGATACTCTAAAAGCTCTTAAAGCTGAGTCTGATTTACCTTGGTTGGTAATGGGTGACTTTAACGAAGCCTTATGGCAGCAAGAACATCTGTCCTGCACTCCTAGATCAGAAAGTCAAATGTCAGCTTTTCGTGAAACTCTAGCAGTTTGCAATCTTTTTGATTTGGGGTTTTCGGGTCTGCCTTTCACCTAAGATAACAAACGAAAGGGCAGGGCAAACGTCCGTGTGAGACTTGATAGAGGAGTGGCTACTTCGGACTGGAGGGATTTGTTTGGAGATACACGAGTTGAACATTTAGTTTCTCCTGTCTCTGACCACTGTCCTGTGCTTGTACGCCTTGTGCAGGACACTACTACCCCGAGCAGGAAACCAAGGCGCCACTATGAAGTTTGGTGGGAGAGAGCTGCAGAGCTGCCTGAGCTCATTGCCACGGCTTGGCAGGATTCTGGACAAAAAACTGATCTTGGTGCTGTGAGGAAGGGCCTTGATGATGTCATGAAAGTTCTGCAGAATTGGAGTAAAAAGAAATTTGGCAACCTCCTTAATGAGCTGGACAAGTGCAGGAAACAACTAGAGGAACTAATGGGGGCCAATGCGGACCGTGCTGAAATTCGAAAGGTTTCGGATCATATGAATGAGCTCCTGTACCGTGAGGAGATGTTGTGGATGCAAAGGTCTCGGATCAATTGGTTGAAAGAAGGAGACCGCAATACAAAGTACTTCCACCAAAAGGCGGTCTGGCGTGCACGCAAGAATAAGATAAAGAGGTTGAAAGATGAGAATGATGTGTGGAAGGATGCACCATCGGATATGGAGAGGATGGCTTCGTCTTACTTCAAGGAGCTGTTTACCCGAGACCCCAACCTCAACTACGGTGATTTAGTTAGCCTTTTTCAAGAAAGAGTAACTGGGGATATGAATGATATGCTTTGCAAGGAGTTCACAGATGAGGAGATTAGCGATGCTTTGTTCCAGATTGGCCCTTTGAAAGCCCCTGGAATTGATGGCTTCCCTGCAAGATTTTATCAGAGAAATTGGGAGACTCTCAAATATGAGGTTATTAATGCGGTCAAGCTTTTCTTCCTCACTGGTACTATGCCTGATGATGTAAATGATACTGCAATTGTGCTCATACCAAAGGTGGATCACCCTGAAACGCTGAAGGACTTTCGGCCTATTAGCTTATGCTCAGTTTTGTATAAGATTATTGCTAAATGTCTGGTAAATAGGCTGAGACCGATCCTAGGGAGATCATATCCATTAATCAAAGTGCCTTTGTGCCTGGACGATTGATCACTGATAATGCCCTAGTGGCCTTTGAATGTCTGCATTTCATTGAGCATAATACTAAACCGGAGAAGAACTTTTGTGCTTATAAGCTGGACTTGTCTAAAGCATATGACAGGGTGGACTGGGACTTTCTAAGGAATGCGATGCAAAGATTGGGTTTTGCTCATAGATGGGTGGACTGGATAATGTCATGCGTCACCACTGTGAGATATTCGGTGAAATTCAATGGAACCCTTCTGGATTCGTTTTCCCCTTCTCGAGGTCTTCGACAAGGTGATCCCCTGTCCCCCTTTCTATTTCTTTTTGTTGCTGACGGTCTATCCGCTCTGCTGCATAGAGAAGTACAGGTCCAGCATATCCAGCCCCTACGGGTATGTAGGCGTGCCCCTGGTTTATCACATCTGCTTTTTGCAGATGATAGCTTATTGTTCTTCCGTGCAAATGCTGAGGAGGCTGCAAGGGTTAAAACCGTTCTAGATATCTATGCCAGCAGTACAGGGCAGCTTATCAACCCCAGCAAATGCTCCATTCTCTTTGGTGACTCGTGCAACATTGATACAAGGGAGGAGGTAAAAGGTGTATTGCAGGTTACCCAAGAAACTTTTGAGCCGAAATACTTGGGCCTGCCTACGCCGGAGGGGCGCATGAATAAAGGCAAATTCAAGAGCTTACAGGAGAAGTTCCTGAAGAGATTAATCCAATGGGGTGAAATCTTTCTGTCACAAGGTGGAAAAGAAGTGTTGATTAAAGCTATTGCTCAGGCCATACCAGTGTATGTCATGGGTATTTTTAAACTCCCGTTTGGTTTGCTGGAAGAGCTAACAAAACTGATCCGAGATTTCTGGTGGGGTGCGGAGAAGGGACAAAGGAAGACACACTGGATTTCTTGGGATAGTATGCTGAGACCAAAGGTTCAGGGTGGAATGGGTTTTAGAGATATGTGGCTGTTTAATCAGGCCTTACTTGCTCGCCAAGCGTGGCGGCTCATCCAACATCCAGAAACTTTGTGTTCACAGATCCTTAAAGCGAAGTACTTCCCTAATGGGCTCATCACCGATACTGTTTTTGCCGGGAACGCTTCCACTACTTGGAGGGCTATTGAGTATGGCTTGGAATTGGTCAAGAAGGGATTTATTTGGAGAGTTGGTAATGGCTCTGACATTCGTGCTTGGAGAGACCCTTGGATACCCCGGGAGGCCCATCTGACGCCTATCACTAGACAGGGAAGGTGCAGACTACGGTGGGTCTCAGACTTTCTGAACCCTGATGGGTCTTGGAACGAACCACTTGTGCATCGCTGGTTCCTTCCCATTGATGCAGAGGCAATTCTGAAAATTCGTGCATCAAGGCATAATGAAGCTGATTTTATAGCCTGGAACCCTGAGAAGTTGGGAACCTTCACAGTCCGTAGTGCTTATTACCTCGCTTTTGAGGAGAACTTGCGTAGCGATGGGAGGCACACGACAAGTGCGAGGCCGCGTGGGGACAGCCCGGACTGGAAGCTGATCTGGCAGTGCCCGGTTCCTCCGAAGGTCCGTATCTTTGCTTGGAAGTTGGCCAGGAATGCTCTAGCTACTCAACTGAATATGCATAGGCGAGGGATGGAAACTGTTGCTACGTGTCTGATCTGTGGGATTGAAGACGAGTCTAGCTTCCATGCTATGGTAAAATGCCCCCAAGCAAACAACCTGTGGCAAGCAATGCGGGTTGTGTGGGATCTGCCTCCAGATGTGTTGCTGTTTGAGCACAATAATGATTGGTTTCTGCATGTGTTAGCAAGATGTGAGGATGCACAACGAGCTCCGCTCCTTATGCTGCTGTGGAGGGTGTGGCATGTGCACAATGAGATTACACATGATAAAAAACCAACCCCTGTGGAGAGTTCCAAACGTTTCCTTGTGAGCTACCTGGAGTCACTTATGCTGATCAAGCACTACCCGGCTGTGGATGTTGAAAAGGGTAAGCAGGTAGTAGATACGGTACAGGGGTGGAGCAAGAAGAAGCACCAGGAGGATGGACGTCAGAAAATTAAGCAGAAATGGCTAGCCCCTGAGAATGGGATGGCCAAGCTGAACGTCGATGGTGCTTTCTCTACTGACGGACGAGCTGGTACCGGAATGATTCTGCGAGATCATGATGGTGCAGTGATAGCTGCAGCCTGCAGAAGCCTAGCGACCTGCGGGGATGCGCTTGAGGCTGAACTGTTAGCCATCGAGGAGGGTCTGGCACTAGCACTCTTGTGGACGCCAAGAGGATTGGTCCTGGAGTCTGACAGTGCGGACGCGATTAAGCTCATTGAAGAAGCGACACCGAACTCGTCGACATATGCCATGTGCGTCACTGTCATCCGTCAGAGAATTCGGGAAAGGAAGATTCAGATTCGAAAGATCAGCCGGGATGCGAACTTTGCAAGTCATGGCCTGGCTGCTCTGGGTAAGGTAGAGGGCAGGACGGAACAATGGCTTCGTGATTACCCAGCCGACATCGCTGATGCGATTAAGGCCGAGTGTACTCTTCCTGCTGTGTAGTGCCACCCCTTTCCCCCCACAAAAAAAAAATATCTCATAGTATTTACCATGTATAAATATTTCCAGCAAACGCAAGGACTGTGACTAACCATCCTATAAATACGAGCACCCATGGAGTATATTTCTACATTTTTTTTGCGGAAAAAAACCACCGATCTATTAATCATCCACATCACACATCAGTATAAAAGACCCAAAAAGTAATAAAAATTACAAATAGGTCGTTCGACCACCTAGCGACGACTACGAACACTGGAACGAGCCGAAGGCGCGCCGCTGTCCTCGCTCCTCCCTCATCAGAGGCAGGCAAAAACTTGTCGTAGAAGAGCTTGTTGTAGTAGACAGACCGTAAGTCGTCGTGCTAAGACCCCAAAGGGCCAGCGCACCAGAGCAGCAACCATCGCCAAAGATGGGAACCGTAGATCGGAATAATCTGACCTGCAACCACACGGACGAACACGAAAACCGACAAGACAAGGAGATCCGCCAGACACACAGCTCCACGCGCCCTCCGCTAGCGCTAGGCGCACCACCGGAGAGTACCTTATTCTAACACCGGAGAGTAGCCGCCGCTTCACCACCCGGATGAAGACACAAGATAAAACAGCAAACGGAAACCGTCCCGCCGGCGAGAGGCCGCGATCTGCCGTCCCTCCAAGGCCTAGAAGGCCATCAGAGGCGCGGCAGACCGGCAGCGTCGCCGGCGACCGGGACGGAAACCCTAGTCGCCTCTTATTTCTCCATGTTACATGAATAGGAGACCACCGGTGAAGCTCCAGCACATTCCTCTCCTGCTCCAACACTTGCAAGAACGATGGAAGGAAAAATAATGAGCTACTGTGAGAATGGGAAAACATAGGGAATGAAATGCTTAGTCTGAGGAGGTGCTTTTGTACTAACATTAGCCATCTCACGGAGCATAACTATTCTCTGCTAACCGGAGCCAACAACCGAGCTTGTGCAATCTAGGCAGTAGGAAGAACCTCGAAATTTACTTGTACTCATATGGCAGGTTTTACTGAAGTTCGTCTTTTAGACGCCGATTTTACTTTGCGAGATTATCTTATCATATGGATTTCTTTTTTCGAAATGAGGTGCATAGCCCCGATCTCTGCATCACTTGCTGCACAAAGTCGTTTTTACTGCAACGTTTATAGGTTAAAAGTTTACAAATTACGGGTCACGTAAGGTGGTTACATAAAGTTTACAAATTAATTAGGTGTTGATGGAGTCTGTACGACTGTACTCCTTGGCAAGGAAGATGGAAGCGAATTATGGAGGTGGAAGAGGAGACGGATTTGGGTACTCCATTGTTCTGGAAGGGATTGAATTGACACAATGACACTCTATTTTCAAAAGAAAATTTTCCTCATCTGCCAACGGGAAAGATTTCGGATGTCAAAAAATGGCCCTTTCCTTCCGACACGAAGGAGATGAACGTGCGAGTTTAGCCCATTTCTTGTGGGAGCTTACATGCGGCCTGTTCTACACCTCCCAACACATTAGATGCTCGATTGTGGAGATATGTAGCGAGCTAATTGAGCGGGCAGATTGGCTATTTTTGCACCTCAAAATTTTCAGCTCAGATCTCCCCCGTGATGCGCTGCAGTGTGTACCTACTAAAGAAGGGTACAAAATCATTCAAATTAATTATTGCGTGATACTCCCTCCGTTCTACAATATAGTCTTTTTCCACATGTGCATGCACATGTGTGTGCATGTGTCCATCTTATATCTTATATTTACTAATTGGAGTCACCGTAGGAGCTTCCACGTTAATTCTAGAGATTAATAACTTTTTGTCCGTACGATCCAAAAGTATTTCGTCTGAAGCCGTTGGATTTAATCTGTTAGCCGACGCCTCACGCAAGACCATCCGACGCGATCTGGTGTCGATGGGTTCGAATCCCGTATTCTCCAGGTTAATTAATTAGTTCTGATTAATTCGTTCCTTCCGGCCGCAAGGATGGAAGCCGTCTCTATCCCCGAGGCTAATCTGCATCATATGGATGGCGGCAATGGCAGAAGTTTTCACCGTATCGCGTACACCCACGTCAGGGAGCTATCACATGAAGTATTTTCGTGCGCCCTGTAGCTATCTTGGAGACCATTCTTGCTGCATTATCAGGATTAACTGGTGACACGCCAGTAAGAATCGCATGGCGGGCCTGCACGCATGGAGTGATCAGATCGGTCTCTTCTTCGGCTTTGTATCTTTCAGTCTTTAGTCTTGCAAGATTAATGGATTACTCGATTGTTGCTCATTTACTGATTTTTTTGCTTCCTGTATGATGCAATCAACGCTGATAATAGAAGCTAGACTGTCGTGTTCCATAAAAATTAGACGGTTAATCCTGATTGCTACAGATTAATTAGGACACCGCGCTAGCTCCGCACATAAGCACCAGATCAATTAATCGATCAATCAGCTTGTGCTTTGCTGCTACGTACGTGCATGCGTCTTTTACTTCAGCCAAAACCTCCAATCAGCGGCGAATCGTTCAGAGCATTGCATGCTGAGCAATTTCCTGCATTTTTTTTTTTGCATCTAACCATTTACTAATTAACCAGTTCGACGTGTAGCTTGCATTACAAAGCTAATGCAATTTGTATTGTTTTCAGTCTAACATATTTACTGTAGATATCTGAACTTAGAGAGTCAATAAAAATAGAATATGGTATATGCCACAGTTGCATCATGCGTACTCGATGGGTCAAGCATGTGCCAATAGAGCATACATTAACCAGGAGGGCACGTCGGATATCAGATCGGTTTGTTTGTGCTATGGTTTGCATAATGCTTTACCATTTGGGTTTACATCTTCGCATTTAATAATTGAACAGCTGAGTTCTCTCTAAAAATGTTCCTTTTAATTTGCAATTAAAAAATCCTTATGTAATCTTCCTTGAATATAATTTTGGTTAACTTGCATAAAAGTTGGTCGGACCGGCTTGGATTAGTACATTAGTACACACGTATAAAAGGTAATCTTAAGCATTTTATTCTTTTACAATGGGAGGGTTTGATGGATTATGGCGTGGAAAAAGAAAAGTAGATATGTGCTTACATGTATTTTGAGAAATCCCTTTCACGATGGATATCGGACTTAGAAAAACTAAAATGTGTCTATATAATGATATTTTTCCATAACAAAAAACTAGAGAAAGGCATGAGATATTATATTTTGTCGTTACTTAATAATGGTGCATAAAATAAATCATGTTTTATAATACGAACCAAAAAAACATTATATGTCATACGCGCGCTATTAAAATAAGTAGTTAAAAATCAATACATATTTTCATAGTTCCATTTTCTACAATATTTAAAATAAAACATATCAAACTTTCTATGTGTAAAACGAAGTAGTAGGAACTTTTTGTAGAATATGTAGCATGAGTTTTCAAAATAACTAGCCCGTGCAGGAGCACGGGTTGATGACTAGTTTATATAATGCAGATGAGCCGAGAATGGATGTACGGTGACCGACGCTGTCCCGAGTTCATTAATGGCATGCATAATTTTCTCCAAGTGGCTAAGTTAAACAAGCAGAATGGTTTTATGTTTTGTCCATGCGATGACTGTCGGAATAAGAGGAATTACCCTTGCGCAAGAACCATACACTCCCACCAGTTGCGAGAAGGCTTCATGCCCAATTATTTTTGTTGGACCAAGCATGGAGAAAGAGGGGTTATAATGGAAGACAATGAAGAAGAGGATGATGACAACTATCCTGTGTTCTCTGAACACGGTGGTACTACAATGGGGGAAGACGAAGCTGAGTATGAGGTCATTGTTGATGATCAGTCCGATGATGATCTTCGTCGGTCATTCTTGATGAACAGATAATCTGCGGAAGTGAAAACGAGTGGTCGAAGTTGGAGTGCATGTTAGAGGATCACAAAAAATTGTTGTACCCAAATTGTGAAGATGGCCAGAAAAAGCTGGGTACCACCCTGGAATTGCTGCAGTGGAAGGCAAAGAATGGAATATCTGACAAGGCATTTCAGAGTTGCTACAAATATTTAAGAAGAGTCTTCCAAGGAATAATGAATTGCCCCACAATACGTACGAAGCAAAGAAGATTGTCTGCCCTCTAGGTGCAGAAGATACATGCATGCATCAATGACTGCATCCTCTACCGCGGTGAGAAGTACGAGAATTTGAATGCATGCCCGATATGCGGTGCATTGCGGTATAAGATCGGGCGAGATGACCCAGGTGATGTTGAGGGCGAGCCGAGCCCCAGGAAGAGGGTTCCTGCGAAGGTGATGTGGTATGCTCCTATAATACCACGGTTGAAACGTTTGTTCCGAAACAAAGAGCATGCCAAGTTGTTGCGATGGCACAAAGAAGACCGTAAGGAAGACGAGATGCTGAGACACCCCGCTGATGGGTCGCAGTGGAAAAAATCGACAGTGAGTTTGGGGATTTTGCAGCTGACGCAAGGAACTTAAGGTTTGGTCTAAGTACAGATGGCTTGAATCCGTTTGGGGAGCAGAGCAGCAGTCATAGCACCTGGCCCGTGACTCTATGTATCTATAACCTTCCTCCTTGGTTGTGCATGAAGCAAAAGTATATTATGATGCCAGTGCTTATCCAAGGCCCGAAGCAACCCGGCAACGACATTGATGTGTATCTGAGGCCATTAGTTGATGAACTTTTACAGTTGTGGTCTGACGAAGGTGTATGTGTGTGGGATGAGTACAAACAGGAGGAATTTGGCCTACGAGCGTTGCTGTTTGTAACCATCAATGATTGGCCTGCTCTTAGTAACATTTCAGGACAGTCGAACAAGGGATACAATGCATGCACGCACTGTTTAGATAAGACTGACAGTATATATTTAGGTAACAAGAATGTGTACCGGGCATCGTCGATTTCTTCCAAACAGGCATCACGTAAGAAACAGAGCAAGCATTTCAAAGGTGAGGCAGATAACCGGACGAAGCCTACACGCCCTGATGGTGATGTTATATATGGCATGGTCAAGGATTTGGAAGTAATATTTGGAAAGGGTCCTGGCAGTCTAAATGTTCCGAAAGACGCTAACAAGCACGTACCCTTGTGGAAAAAGAAATCTATATTTTGGGATTTACCCTATTGGAAAATCCTAGAGGTTCGCTCTGCAATCGACGTGATGCACGTGACGAAAAATCTTTGCGTGAACCTGCTAAACTTCTTAGGCGTGTATGGGAAGACGAAAGATACAGCGGATGCACGGCAGGACCAGCAAAGTACGCACGAAAGAGACAACCTGAATCCAGAGAAGTACAAGGTACTGCCAGCTACGCTCTTACCAAAGAAGAGAAGGAGATCTTTTTTCAAGTCCTGAGCAGTATCAAGGTCCCGTCTGGCTACTCGTCGAATATAAAGGGAATAATAAACATGGCAGAGAAAAAGTTCCAAAACCTGAAGTCTCATGACTGCCACGTGATTATGACACAATTACTTCCGGTTGCATTGAGGGGGCTTCTACCGGAAAACGTTCGAGTACCCATTGTGAAGCTATGTGCATTCCTCAATGCAATTTCTCAGAAGGTAATCGATCCAGCAACTCTACCAAGTTTACAGACGGGTGTGGTCCAATGTCTTGTCAGCTTCGAGTTGGTGTTTCCACCGTCCTTCTTCAATATTATGACGCACCTCATAGTTCACCTAGTCGAAGAGATTTCCATTCTCGGTCCTGTATTTCTACACAACATGTTCCCCTTTGAGAGGTTCATGGGAGTCTTAAAGAAATACGTTCATAACCGTGCTAGGCCAGAAGGAAGCATGTCCAAGGGCTATGGAACAGAGGAGGTCATTGAGTTTTGTGTTGACTTTATTCCTGATCTTAAGCCGATCGGTGTTCCTCAATCGCGCCATGAGGGGAGACTGCGTGGAAAAGGCACGCTAGGAAAGAAAGCAACAAGAAGTATGGACGGGCATTCTTTCACTCAAGCACACTACACAGTTCTACAAAATTCCAGATTGGTGGCTCCGTATATCGTGAAACACATGGATATTTTACGCTCCGAATACCCGGAGAGACTAACTTCTGGATTAAAGGAAACACGTGGATACTTTCGGCAGTTGGTTGCGTACACATCTCATTAATAACACCACTGTTGGAGAAGAGCTATACTTGTTGGCCAAGTCACCATCTTCGACTATATTGACTTTCCAAGGGTACGAGATAAATGGGAATACATTTTACACGGAAACCCAAGACAAAAAGAGCACTAACCAAAACAGTGGTGTCCGCTTTGATGCAACAAACGACATGGGACAAAGGACACATATTATGGTTGCATACAGCAGATATGGGAACTTGACTATGGACCTTCTTTTAAGATCCCTTTGTTTCAGTGCAAATGGGTCAACCTGTCAGCGGGGTAGAGATAGACCGGCGGTACGGAATGACTACAGTGGATCTCAACAATCTTGGGTACCACACCGAGCCATTCGTCCGAGCCAACAAACGACAATGGGACAAAGGACACATATTATGGTTGCATACAGCAGATATGGGAACTTGACTACGGACCTTCTTTTAAGATCCCTTTGTTTCAGTGCAAATGGGTCAACCTGTCAGGCGGGGTAGAGATAGACCGGCGGTACGGAATGACTACAGTGGATATCAACAATCTTGGGTACCACACCGAGCCATTCGTCCTAGCCAATGATGTGGCTCAGGTTTTCTATGTGAAGGACATGTCTTCCAGACCGAAAAAAAGAAAAGATAACCAATCCGATACATCATACGATCAGCCAAAGCGCCACATAGTTCTTTCAGGGAAAAGAAACATCGTGGGAGTGGAGGACAAGACAGACATGTCAGAAGATTACAATAAGTTTAATGAAATTCCGCCCTTCAAAGTGAAAACTGACCCAAGCATCGTGTTAAATGATGAAGATTGTCCATGGCTACGGCGCAATCAGAAGAAAGGGACACACACGAAGAAAAAAGTGAACACTAGATAAGGATGTTGTTGGTGATGTGTAATAATGTATTAAACCTTTTATCAAATGCACACGGTTTCCCTGTCATACAGCCCAACGGTGGCTCGTGAGTGCCTGCATATCAAATGCACCGTTGGGCTGTATGACGGTAATCCGAATGATTTGTATTCGGTCGATGAACTGAAGTATTTTGCAAAACACACGGTTTCTCCTGCATACAGCCCAACGGTGGCTCGTGAGTGCCCGCATATCAAATGCACCGTTGGACGTATGCAGGGAATGCGAATGCTTTGTATATCAAATGAACTACATTGAGTGTCGAACATGTTCGAGAGGGGGGGTTTATATAGGGTCATGTCGCTGATCCAACACTGGTTTTGCCCTCAAAAGAAACACACCCCTGATCCAACGGCTCACAAGTTCTTGAAAGAAACACACCCCTGATCCAACGGCTCACAAGCGCTTGAAAGAAACACACGATCCGTGTGCTTCTTTACTCCCGGTTGGTGTTACCAACCGGGACTAAAAGCGGGCTTCGCGGTCACGACTCGTGTCAGTCACGTGTCCTCCCCTAGCTATCGGTGTCCTGGCCACACGCTGCCGTGGGTCTATATGTATTGTCGTCGACGGGTAAACCCTAATCCACGAGGATGTTGTTAACAATGTTTCTAAAATAAATAGATAATTATTACAAATTTTTAGACAATTAAGTTACATAGATATAAAATAAAAAGATAATTATTACAATTTTTTAGACAATTAAGTTACATAGATATAAAATAAAAAGATAATTACAAATTTTTAGACAATTAATTTACATAGATATAAAATAAAAAGAAACTAGAGAAAAAAACAAAACAGAAACCAAATAGATATAAAGCAAAACAGAAAACATCCTTTAGATATAAAGCAAAACAAAAACAAAAAAGCCCATTAGTACAGGTTGGTATAACCAACCGGTACTAAAGGGGTGGGCTTCGCGCGCGAAATTTCGTGGCGGCCCAAATGACCTTTAGCACCGGTTGGTAATACTAACCGGTACTAAAGGGTCTTTAGTACCGGTTGGTCTTACCAACCGGTGCTAAAGGTCGATTTCGAGCAGTTTAAACAGGGGATCGTCAAAATCCCCAAAGTCATCGTCTTGTCGCGCGCCTCTCGAGCTCTCCGGCGAAGCCCTACCGCGCGCCGTCGCCTCGCTCCACGCCTCGGCCTCCACGCCTCCGCCATCGCCTTGTCCCCCTGCCGCCGCGCCATCGCCACGCTCCAACCGACGCCGCACGCCATCGGCGGCGCCTCCACCACGCCTCGGCCTCCACCATCACCGCGATATCGCCGGCCCACCACCACCGCGCGCCATCGCGTCGCCACCCTCCACCACCGCGCGCCGTCACCTCCCAAATTTCGTGGCGGCCCAAATGACCTTTAGCACCGGTTGGTAATACTAACCGGTACTAAAGGGTCTTTAGTACCGGTTGGTCTTACCAACCGGTGCTAAAGGTCGATTTCGAGCAGTTTAAACAGGGGATCGTCAAAATCCCCAAAGTCATCGTCTTGTCGCGCGCCTCTCGAGCTCTCCGGCGAAGCCCTACCGCGCGCCGTCGCCTCGCTCCACGCCTCGGCCTCCACGCCTCCGCCATCGCCTTGTCCCCCTGCCGCCGCGCCATCGCCACGCTCCAACCGACGCCGCACGCCATCGGCGGCGCCTCCACCACGCCTCGGCCTCCACCATCACCGCGATATCGCCGGCCCACCACCACCGCGCGCCATCGCGTCGCCACCCTCCACCACCGCGCGCCGTCACCTCCCGCGCGGCTCCGCCGGCCTCCACCACCGCCTCGGCCTCCACCACCGCGCGCCCGAGCCTTCTACAGGTTTTTTTTATATAATTTAGGTTATTACTGTTTAGGTTATTATTGTTTAGGTAATTACTAGTGTTTAGGTTAGCAAGTTGTTTAGGTTATTACTGTTTAGGTTATTATTAGTGTAGCAAAATTAGAAAATCTAGCAAATTAGAAAATGTAGCAATTTTTGCAAAGTTAGAAAATTTGAAAATGTAGCAACTTAGCAAAGTTAGAAATTTTGAAAACTTAGCAAAGTTAGCAAAGTTAGAAAATGTAGCAAATTTGAAAACTTAGCAAAATTAGCAAAATTAGAAAATGTATCAAATTAGAAAATGTAGCAATTTTTGCAAAGTTAGAAAAATTGAAAATGTAGCAACTTAGCAAAGTTAGAAAATTTTGAAAACTTAGCAAACTTAGCAAAGTTAGAAAATGTAGCAAATTTGAAAACTTAGCAAAATTAGAAAATGTAGCAAATTAGAAAATGTAGCAATTTTTGCAAAGTTAGAAAATTTGAAAATGTAGCAACTTAGCAAAGTTAGAAATTTTGAAAACTTAGCAAACTTAGCAAAGTTAGAAAATGTAGCAAATTTGAAAACTTAGCAAACTTAGCAAAGTTAGAAAATGTAGCAAATTTGAAAATGTAGAAAACTTAGCAAAGCAATGTTATTTGATGATTTTGTTAGCAAAGTTAGAAATCAAAGTTAGAAAGCTTGATGCTACAAATTTAGCAAAGCAATCTTTGTAACCTTGATGCTATGAATTAAAAATTTGCAGTGACATTTTTCTATGGAGGACGACGCCCCCTGCATCCGAGACGAGGAGAATGAAGAGCATATGCAAGCAATTATATTTGAGAGGACCCTTGGATTAAATTCCGATGGAGAAGATTCCGGTGAAGAAGACGACGATGATTTCAGCGCAAAATGTTTGAACGACTCCGGTGAGGGACTTGAGCTAGAAAATTTAAGAGACGACGATGAAGTGCCCTTAGAAAACTCCGGCGAGGTATATATATATTAAGTCTTGTTGATCACTAGATGCATTAATTGATTTGCACTTATTAACGAAACATTTTTCTTGTAGCCCTCTGGATCTAAGCCAAGCGTCCCTAAACGAGGCCCGAACCAAAGGTTAAAGCTGCCAGATGGTGCAAAGCTGTCTGACGAGGTGTACCCTCATCAAATCCCATGGTTAAGGACCTAGGGTTGAGATTATGGGGAGAGAACGTGGTAGTACTGGTAGTTTCGTCGGCTGACAAGCAGAGGCAAAGATTTACCCAGGTTCAGGCCCCTCGGGTGGAGGTAAAGACCCTACTTCCTGCTTGTCTGGTATTGATTGTGGATTTTGCGATTACAGGGGAGCTCCGGTGAGATGACGATCTCGCAAGAGCTTTGGTGGTTCGAGTATGGCTTGGTCCTAGATCGGCACCCCTCCCAGCCTTTAAATAGGCTGGGTCTTGGGAGTTTGTAACCGACCTAGTTTACAATAAGGAAAGTCTAAACCGACTACGCCTATGTCTAATCTTGGGGGGTACTCCATCTTCTTGGGCCTCTTGTCTGGGGCTTCGAGTAGGCTCTTCGATATTGGGCCTTAGTCGTTACGTGCACCAGGTACCCTCATGATAGGGTACCCGATATGTATACCCATGTCAGTAGCCCCCGAGTACTTGTCTGACTCGAAGAATCGGGCATGGACTGTCGGCCCAGTGAAATCCAGGGTGTGCTGGGCCTGTCCTATACGGCCCTCGATACTTGATGGCGAATTTTCGCTAAGGACCAAGCCTACGGCCTGGTGAGCCTCGCGAGGCTCATTGCCTCGCGAGGGCATTTGAGGCGGCAGAGGCCTGCGGAGGCCATATCCACTGCTGCACCCTCTTCAAGGAAATCTCCCCTGGGGAGAGGTCAACGCCGAATTCTCTACAGGGCGTCTAAGCCCTCGTGGAGATCGCTTCGCTGCAAAGCAACCTCTGCAGAGCGCACATGGGCTCTGCAGCGGCCCCAGAGTGACGCGCACCCCTGCGCGCGGTGACGACGACGCCGCAGTTGCCATTTTGGTGATTAAAGGGGTCAATAAAGCTGTGCCACCCGCTCCGGACTACCAGGATTTCCTCTTTGGTGCTAAGGGGACCGGCCGGCGCTACGCTCCAAGGCCAACGTCACCGTGGGCACCCCCACGTTCCTCTGCGGCCCCAGCTGGCCGTCCAGCGTGGACGGTGGGTACTCTGCTACAGGAGTCAGCTTTACGCTCATGGACCGCGTCCATGGACACCCGGGCTGCGATGCACCGCGCTCCACCTTCTGCGCCACGTGACAGCCCTACCACAGTGCGAGTGCAAGGAGGGAGCACGGGGCGCCTATAAAAGGAGGACAGGTGCACCGTAGCAAGGGATCGCATTCTCATTCCAGCATAGCCACTTACGCGCAAGGAAGAAGAAGACCATTGCTTCCCTTCCTTGTATACACCATTGCCAAAAGAGAGCCCTCGGCAAGCTCATTGTACTGTAACCTCTACAAGCAGTGCAATACAGACAAGCAGGAGTAGCGGTATTACCTCCACACGAGGGCCGTGAACCTGGGTACGGGCTGGTGTTCATCTCTGTCGTGATGTCCCTCCACTTGCTCGACGAGCACCGTCGCCGTGCAGGTTGAGGGTTGTTTGACCAACGTGTTCAGCCCCTTACACGAACTCTCTTCGTGAGCTTGACTATCCCTGTTTCGTGGGAGTCATTCTCCGACAATTGGCGCGCCAGGTAGGGGGCTGAGGCGCGTCTTCAACCTTCATCGACCTCTGCGCCATGGCGGACACTCGCGCAGCTCGCGCCACCCGGCGGGCGTCAGGCAGGGCACCACCGAGCCCGCTGCCAACACCACCAACCCTCGCGGCCGTCCCCGCGCCAGCCGTGCCACGGGGCGCAACACCCTGAACCGCGGTGGAGCACCCCGAGGACGAACGACGGCACCACGACGACCGCTTCGACGACGACGTCGACCACGGGCACGGCGAGGACGCTGAGTCCTCGCACCGTCCCAGCGCCACAGCGCCTCCACTCTTGGGCGTCCAGCGCCCAGCCCAAACACCGCGCTGCTCATGGCCGCGGAACTCTTCCGCTACCGTCCCCAGCTGAGGCGCACGACAACTGGCTCGGCCGCCTTCAGCACCTCGTCGACATTGCGGCGGCACCGCGCGCTGCTCCTGCGGCGTCGCGCTCTCTGGTGCACCACAACTCCGGACGCGCTGGAACCACCGCGCATGGCGCACCTCCGCCGCCGCCTCCCCGCCCCTCCGCCAGGTCCGCCTCCAGCCGCGGCGCACAAGGCCGCATCCCACGCGTCTTCGCCGCGCGATTGTCAAATCGTGCAGCGGACACCCCCAGACGCGCGGGTGGAAATGGAGCGCCAGAAGGACCTCCAGAAGCGCATCGTCGAGGAAATCGGCCAAGCAGGGCGACAGAACCGCCGTGCTCTTCAGGGGCATCGCCTCGTACGCCACAGGTTGCGCGGCCTTCACCCGCAACCTGCGTCGCGTCGTCTGGCCACAGAAGTTCAGGCCTGACCTACCCAAGGGCTACGACGGCACGAACAACCCCATCGAGTTCTTGCAGCTCTACACCACCTCCATCCAAGCTGCGGGGGGAGACGACAAGGTCATGGCCAACTGGTTCTCCCACGCTCTCAAGGATTCCGCCTTGTCGTGGCTCCTGAACCTTCCCGAGGACTCCATTGACTCGTGGGAGGAGCTCTGCCAGCAGTTCGTTGCGAACTTCAAGGGCACGTACGAGCGCGCCCTCACCTACAACGACCTGCGAGCTGTGCGCCAGAAGCCTGGCGAGACCCTCCGCAGGTACATCCAGCGCTTCAGCCAAGTCCGCAACAAGATCCCGAACATCCCGGACTCGCACGTCATTGCGGCCTTCAGAGAGGGCGTCACCAACCACAGGATGCTCGAGAAGCTCGGCATCCATGATACCCTCTCCTCCGTGGTGAAGCTCTTCGACATCGCAGACAAGTGCGCCAAGGCAGAAGAAGGGCTCCTCTTCGTCAAGGTGGGCTCGACAGACGACCCTGTCGAGGGATCCAAGACCCAGAAGAGGCGTGACGAGATCAAAGCGCAAGCCTACCGCAGTCCTGGCAGCTGAACCCGACGCCAAGCATGTTCGCGAGGACTCTCCAGAGGCTGGCAGAAAAGGTGGACAACCGCCCGTTCTGCATCTACCACAACAGGCGCGGCCATGCGACGAGAACTGCTATGACCTCAAGCAACTGAGCAAGAAGCGTGAGCAAGAAGAGGCAGCGGTGGCCGCGGCAGAGGCCGTGGTTACCGCAAAGGTGGACGCAAGGGCAACTTCCAGAGGCCTCAGGGAACTCAGGCGAATGCCGCCGAGAAAAACAACAATCTGCCCGACGAAGAGCCTGGAGGCTACCAGGCCCCCAAGGGTGCCATGGCATGCATCCTCGGCGGATCCCAGGCGCCCAAGTCGAACAACCAGTTCAAGCAGTTCGCTCGCGAGCTCAACGCAGCGCTTCCCGGGGTCGAGACGTCCCGCCCCCTCAAGTGGTCCCAGTACACCATCGCCTTCGACGCCAAAGATCACCCCAAGTCTACAAAGACTGTGGGCACCCTCCCGTTGGTGTGCACCCCCACCATCAACAACATCGCCGTCGGCAAGACGCTCATTGATGGGGGTGCAGGCCTAAACGTCATCTCTGTCGAGACCTTCGAGACGCTTCAAGTGCCCTACGAGTGGCTCATGCCCTCCAGGCCCTTCACCGGGGTCACCAGCGGCTCAATCTCGCCTCTGGGGCAAGTGAGGCTCGCGGTCACTTTGGCACGCAGGAGAACTACCGCACCGAGCTAATTGACTTCGACGTCGCGCACATTGGCCTGCCCTACAACGCCATCCTCGGCTACCCCGCCCTCGCGAAGTTCATGGCCGTCACGCACCACGCTACAACATGGTCAAGATCCCTGGCAGCGGTGGCACCATCACCATACGTGGTCACGTACAGGACGCCACGCGCGCTGTCGAGATCGCCTACAAGGCCGCTGCCATGGCATTCCCCGCTGACGAGGACATGGAGCCTCTCGAGAGGCCCAAGAAGAAGAAACAACTGTTCACTCAAGAGCAAGCATCTACAAAGAAGGTGTCGCTGAGCACCAGCGGCTCGGGGGCTGAGGCTCGGGGGCTAGCGTCACCATAGGCGCTGGCTTGCCTCCCAAATAGGAAAGCGCGCTCGTCGCCTTCCTTCGGGCAAATTCTGACATGTTCGCATGGACTCCGTCAGAAATGTCCGGTGTACCAAGGGAGGTGATCGAGCACCACTTAGCCGTGTGTCCAGACGCACGCCCTGTAAAGCAAAAGCGCGGAAACAAGCCCCCGAGAAGCAAGCGTTCATCATCAAAGAAGTAGAGAAGCTGAAAGCAGCAGACATCATTCGAGAAGTTGCCCACCCCACTTGGCTCTCCAACGGTGTGGTTGTCCCAAAACCCAATGGAGGAGGCCGGCTCTGCATCGACTACACAGACGTGAACAAGGCTGCCCCAAGGATCCATACCCCATGCCAAGGATAGACCAGATTGTGGACTCCACCGCCGGCTGTGATCTCCTCTGTTTCCTGGATGCCTTCTCAGGCTACCACCAGATCAAAATGGCCAAGGAAGACGAGGAGAAAACAGCATTTCTCACCCCTTGTGGTGTGTATTGCTACACTTGCATGCCCTTTGGCCTGAAAAATGCCGGCGCCACCTTCCAGAGGCTCATGAGGATCGCCTTGGGGGCTCAGATGGGAAGAAATGCAGAAGCTTATGTCGACGACATCGTGGTCAAGTCTCGCGAGGGAGACACTCTCTTGAAGGATCTCGAGGAAACCTTCGCCAGCCTGCGCAAGGTGAACATCAAGTTAAACCCCGCCAAGTGCGTCTTCGGGGTGCCTTCAGGCAAGCTCCTCGGGTTCCTCGTGTCCCACCGCGGCATAGAAGCAAACCCTGACAAGATCAAGGCTATAGAAGACATGCAGCCACCTCGCCGCCTCAAGGACATGCAGCGCCTAGCAGGATGCATGGCCAGCTTAGGCCGCTTCATCTCCAAGTTCGGCGAGAGAGCCTTGCCATTTTTCAAGATCATGAAGAAATCCGGCACCTTCAAGTGGACTCCAGAGGCTGACAAGCATTTAGGACTTGAAGAAATACTTGGCTAGCTCACCAGTCATGGTAGCCCCCAGGGCAGGCGAGCATCTGAAGCTGTACCTAGCAGCCACTCCCAAACTGCACGCCGTCCTGGTGGTGGAAAGAGAAGAGCCAGTTCTCCCCAAGAAAAGCACTGCCACACCAAGTCCAGAACCTCCCGACGAGGGAACAGTCTCTCCAGACCCAGTGCCAGGCCCACAGCCTCAAGTCGAGCCCTCCACGAGCACCCTGCCGAGGCTCCTCCACAGGCAAACCTCGCCAAAACTCCTGAGGAGCCTCTCGAGGGAGCCGACGCTGCCGCACCATCAACGACCCTCGTCGAGCATCCAGTCTACTTCGTCAGTACTGTACTGCGAGATGCTCGCGAGCGGTACCCAGTGCAGCAGAAGCTCCTCCTCGCGCTACTCATCGCCTCCAGGAAGCTGCGCCACTACTTCCAGGGTCACCCCATCACGGTGGTCACGTCCTTCCCCCTGGAGCAGATCCTGCGCAACCCCAACGCTACTGACCGCGTCGCAGGATGGAACATTGAGCTGCAGCCATTCAACTTGCGCTTCGACACCACAAGAGTCATAAAAGGGAGAGCGCTGGCGGATTTCGTCGCCGAGTGGACAGACCCAACTCCTGAAGAGCCTCGCGAAGAAGAAACCGCGTCATCGGGAGATACAATGCCAAGCCACTGGACCATGCACTTCGATGGAGCTTTCGCCTGCCGCAATGGTGGGGCTGGCGTTGTCTTAACCTCACCAAAAGGTGACAAGCTCTACTACGCCATCCAGCTGTGCTTCACAATAGACAAGATCTCCAACAACATCGCCGAGTACGAGGGCCTCCTCGCCGGGCTCAGAGCCGCAATCGCCCTTGGCGTCAAGCACTTACTCATAAAGGGTGATTCCCAGCTCCTGGTTAACTTCTCCAACAAGAGCTACACGCCTAAAGACGACCACATGGCCGCCTACCTTGAAGAGGTCCGCAAGCTCGAGAAGCACTTCAGGGGCATGGAGCTCATGCACATCCCGCGAAAGGAGAACCAAGAGGCAGATGACATCGCCAAGCGAGCATCACGAAGGCAGGCCCAGTCGGCCGGCGTGTTTGAAGAGAGACTCTCCAAGGCGTCCATAAAGCAGCCACAAGAAGCAGCAGCCGCAAGCACAGACGAAGTACTCCCCACCACCTCCTATAGGTGGGGCACCCAACTGCGGTCCATCCTCAGGGGAGCGTCTGCTGCTGGCTATGGTGCACCAAGAGACAGGCTGGGTTGACGAACTCAAAGACTACCTGCTGAAGGGAGTCCTTCCTGAAGAAGACGCGGAGGCAGAACGAGTGGCTCGACAAGCCAAGTCATACTACATCCTCGAGGGAGACCTGTACCGCAAGCGCCCAAATGGAATTGCACTCAAGTGCGTCCCCCCCGAGGAAGGCCGCATGCTGATCAGAGACATTCACAGTGGAGAGTGTGGCCACCATTCCTCTGCACGCACCCTGGCAGGCAAGGTCTTCAGGAGCGGTTTCTACTGGCCCCAAGTGCTTCAAGATGCCACCACCATCGTCCAGTCTTGCGATGCGTGCCAGTTCCACGCCAAGCAAGTCATCAGCCTGCACTGGGACTCCAAACCATCCCGCTCTCGTGGCCTTTCGCGGTCTGGGGCCTTGACATTCTGGGACCCTTCCCGAGATCACAAGGGGGCTACCGCTTCCTCTTCGTGGCAGTCGACAAGTTCACCAAGTGGGCAGAGGTTGAAGCAGTGCGCAGCATACCGGCCAGGGCAGCAGTAAAATTCATCAGAGGCCTGGTCTGCCGCTTTGGTGTGCCTAATCGCATCATCACCGACAATGGCTCACAATTCACCAGCGGCATCTTCAGGGCCTACTGCGAGAGCCTCGGCACCAAGCTCTGCTTCGCCTCGGTGGCTCACCCACAGAGCAACGGCCAAGCCGAGCGAGCAAATGCTGAGGTCCTCAAGGGCCTCAAGACAAGAAGCTTCAATCGCCTGAAGGGCTACGGCAAGGGCTGGATAGACGAACTCCCGTCCGTGCTCTGGTCCATCCGCACGAACCCCACGAAGCCCACTGGTGAGACGCCATTTGCCTCGTGTATGGAGCTGAAGCAGTCCTCCCCACAGAGATCAAGCATGGATCCGCACGGGTCCTTGCCTTCAACGAGGACGATCAAGCAGACCTCCACAGCGACGACCTGCTGCTCCTTGACGGGTTGCGCCGCCGTGCCGCCCTCAGGGCAGCCAAGTACCAGCAAGACCTGCGACGCTACCACAGCCGCCACATACGTCCGCGCACTCTCGAGACAGGCGACCTCGTCCTCAGGAGAATCCTCTCCAGGGAAGGTCTCCACAAGCTCTCGCCAATGTGGGAAGGCCCCTACAGGGTCTCACACATCGCCAGGCCTGGCGCGGTACGCCTCGAAACGGAGGACGGCATTCCGGTCAAGAATCCATGGAACATCGCGCATCTACGCAAGTTCTACCCGTGATCATAGTCACGCCAGACATTTTTTGTCTCTAGAGGGAAGCACACAACTTCACCTCCAAGCTTCACAAAAGCTTCTCCTCCCGAGGGCCAGCCCCTCTGAGCTCTCCTGATTACGTGCCGCCGCAGGCCGTGAAGAGTCTCAGCCACTGAATGTGGTCCCCATGCCTCGACATGGAAAACTTTATCTTGGTCACACCAAGTGTAATGAACCAATTCGTTTCTCGATGAAACATTGCGCTGAGGCGCCGCTATGTAATATTTTGGTGGTGAGTTTTACTTTTCATCATCTTAGTTCATTTCGCGCTCATATTCTTCCCCATGCGCACCTCGCGAGCGGGGGCTGAGTACGGTGACTGTGCCTCAAGAGCACCCCAACAGCACCGCAAAATCCAAAGGATCCGAGCTCTAGCACGTGAGCACGCTCTCACGCCTGTTACCTCCCCAAAGAGCTCTGGCCCATGGGCTTGCTCCCAAAACACGCCACCTCACCAAAGGACCTTGGTACTTACTCTCCTCGCGAGATACCCATGAGGAAGCCTATAAGCGCGCATGGTGTTTACTACCATGTGCCTGCTTTGGGTTGCCTCTCTAACCAATACAGGGAACAAGAAGTCCTCCCCAAGGTCGAGAAGTCACGCTCCGACCCCTAGAAGGGAGCGCACCATCAGGGAAGCCAACGCCCTCTACGAGGCCAAAGTCTCGCCAAGCTAAGTCTAGCGCGCGCTCCTCAGAAGTTTTTCTCTCCCTCTCACGGCACCTGTCGCCCTCGAGCGGTTTTTTCTCTCTCACACTCCATGGACTGCTTGTGCGTCAAAGGGGAGCCCTCGAGCACCGCGACTCGAGAGCCCTTACCTCTCCAAGCCTTAAACACCCCCCGGCCTTGCCGAGTCACGCTCCGGCATACCGTAGCGGCGGTGTCATAGCGCAAAGAGATGGGTCCTGACGACGTAGAGCGAAGAAAGACATGGAACAGGGATAAAGGACCCTTCGAGGGGCACACACACATGTTTGCATACGATCAAAGTATCTTACAAGCCAGCGTGAATTAAAACAAGTCTTAAAACAAAGATAATTGCGCCAAGCGCATCTTGTTGCAGGAGTGGCCTAGGCAGAGGGTTCACCATCGCCGTCCCTTCAGCCTTCTCTTCTTCGGCGCCTTCATCCTCCTCAGCGGCCTGCTCCGCCTCAACCCTCTTGAAGCGGTCGACGTAATCGTTGACTTCTTCTCGAACCAAGTTGGAGAGCTCCCAGGCCGGATCT